>VXAU01003783.1:349738-558721 GCA_013399695.1 Formicarius rufipectus | reverse complement strand
TTTTTTTGTTTGTTTTTTGTTTTGAGACTCTTACTCATAATGCTTGTTTTAAGGATACTTACCTGAATTAAAATGTGGGCTTCAGGGTTACAATGTGATTTTGTACTCTTGAAATGCTCAATGCAAAGTTGCCATTGTTAAGCATTTAATACTGTTTGGGTAGGGTAGCCCCTGTAACTTGAGCATGTGCTAGTATAGAACCAAAAATTACTCCAAGTTGAATGTCAGAGGTTTGTTAAAATTGCATGTCCCAGAGCAAAAAACTTGCTTTTTTAAAAGTTTTTAAAGCTCACATAGTTGGCATAGTAAGGAGTGTTTTCAGGGCATGCAAGTGTGCACTTGGACTGGTAAATGGCTCTTAAGTTTGTTAGATCAAAATAGTTTGTCAGGTGAGTAAGAATGTAACAATGGGATTTAATATGAACAGAAATACTTAACTTTGCAATGAAATGTTTAATATCCAGACTCACCTCAGATTTATAACTAAAGAAACTATATGCTCTTTGTTGAAAAATACTATTTTCTGCTATTTATGCTCTAAAATAACTCTCCTAGGGAGAGGACACACCTCCTGGAGAGTTCAAATAACCATATGAAGAAGTAAGAATTTTTGGTCATCTGTTACTGAGCCTGAGCTACTTCAACTGCAGAAAGCAGAGACCCAATGTAATTAAGTGGTGATAAATGATCTTAAGCATCTTCTTTATACTGAAAAACCTAATTGATCCCCATCTTTTGGAGAGCTGTTAAATTCTTCATTGAGATCCGAACAGTCTGGTTGCTGCCTTATCCCCTGCAAAAAGTCCCTGTTGTAAATTCAGGTTAGCTTACATCTTTTCTGTAGTGTTTGAGCTCAGCAGGAGGTGTCCTTCCCCTTGGAGAGTGGACAGCGAGAAAGAATTCACTTTTAAGGTAAATGAGCTCAAGTCAACAGGGCACTTGGATGTCAAGGATAATGTTTTTGTTGCATTTTGTAGTGATTGTCTGGTTCAAAAACTATTTGAAACTTTAGGGTACATGTAAGTCTAGTAAGTATGTAATTCTTCACTGTTTAATAGGGGTAGGAGGAATCCTTTTGTAAATGCATGCTTGAACTATCTGAAGTATGCACCCACTTCTTAAATCTTAACTGAAGACTTGGTTTGTCACCTTTAGCTTGAGTAAAGTATAATACAGACTTGTTCAAGTGGCCTTCAGACACCTGTAGTGGGCACAAGCCAGCACATGCCTCTGAAAATACAGCGGTTGTAGAAAATGAACTATTAGAAATGGTCAAGGAAGTTTGTCCATGTCATGATAAAATCCTTCTGTTAGGAACAAGGGTGGTACCACTCCCAGTCAGGAGGAGTTAACTCTGAGTAAGTTCATGAAAGTGTTCCTGTAGGCTACTATTGATATGTTTATTCTAACTAGCAGCAGAAGACAGTGATTTGTTTGTGGCTGCTTAAAGAGCACATATACAGTTTATATATATATATGTTTATGTATATAAAGACTTTTCTGTACCTTTTTCCCTGTGCTCTGCATTTGGAGGCTGGAGGCCTTGACATGGAAACATGTTGCTGAGTAATGATCATCATGAGGACTGAGGTATTACTGTTCAAAGTGCTAAGTAGTGGTAACAACCATATTGAGGTTAAACATATACTGCTATTGTATGACCCCTTCTTTTAACTTCATAGTCTTGTTCAAACTAACTTGATGCTTTTGAAGTATTAATTTTAAAATTGGAGATTCGAGACAAACTCAGACTTCACTTATGGATTATTAGCTACTTAACTAGGATAAATTGCAAATCTTCCTAATTGTTCCTGATTTTTACCAGTATATGATTTGATAGTTAGAACCAGCTATAGATCACTTTTAATGTAGGCTTGCTGTGTAAGACTATTGACTGAGAAACAGTTGTGAATCTCAATTGCTTAGACCTCTTCCCGGCACTGGGCTGGAGGGGAGAGATCTCTGAATGGATTAGGCTCTAAATGGAGTTGGTACAGTTCCTTTCACTGGCACCCAGCCATCTCTCAAATGAGTATGGACTTGAGAGTTAATCACAAAGTCCTTTCTTTGTGATCACTGATTTTTAAGGACAGATAACTGTTGTTTTTCCATGGCCATCTGGTGTGTAAGGGAAGGGTGGAAGGCAGCCTTATCCTGGCTCTTTTTGTCACCTTGGCCAGTCAGTTGCTTTCTGAGACTGTAGTTCATCTGTCCCCGTAGTCCTGTCTTAATGCATAATCATGTTAAATATGCATAATGTGCTAGCTAATTAGGTGTCAGCTTTGTAAAGAGTCAGGTGGGTTACACCTTCCAAATCTGCATAGGAGTTCATGTTTATGTGCAAGACTGATACTGCATGCAGGCAAGTGAGATCCTTGACCACAGGAAAGTTGGATGCTTTGGTACAAGGCTTGCAACAAACCACATTCTTGAAGACTTCCAGATCCTCTGATTGTATTCCTGGTTAATCACCAGTATTAGTTTGTTCTCATGTTGTAATGTATTTGCAGGTTATGCAACAGCCTTAGGGAATTGCAGTACAAGTTGTAAGCTTAGTTTTTACTCTTAAACATACTTGGCAATAACCCCTAAATTTATTGTGAGAGTTACTGTATATGTTGGCTTCTGTCCATGTGCTTTATGCGGCCACAAAGTACTGCAAACTGATTCTCTCCTTTGAGCAGCTTTTACTGAACTCTCAGTTGAGACAGGATTGTCCTTTGAAAGGTGTCTTCTCAGAGCAGCACAGATTTGGAGGGTTTTTTTTTTCCCCCCTTGAGAGGGACAGACCACTTGGCACATCAGCTGGGAGCAGGTCCTGAGCTTTGGCAGATGGGGCACAGTGGTTGCCACTGGGGCATGTGGAGATGCTTCTCACCAGGAGCAGACTTGATCGTCCTGGGAGTGGCCTGACTCCATATCATGCTGCTAGAGAGCCCTTCGATCTACCTGGCATTTTGCTGTACTTGCTGTTAGGAGTGCTGTGCTCTGTTTGCTCCACCAAAAGAAGTGGTGAAATGGAAGGAAGTGTCCCAAGGGCTGCTGGGTGGGCAGCACTGTTACGTTTCCTTCACGCTCTGAAATTATTGTTGCATAATGCCAGTGCCAAATGAATGTTATGTTAATCGATAGTACTGATTTCTTGAAAGCTTCAAAGCCCTGCGGGCTCTGTTAGAACCTGTTACAATGGCTGTATGTTTGTCTGTTGTGCATTTGTAGAATTTAATTTTGACTTATGTTCTGCATGTTGGGATTTATTTTGGTTATTTTGCTGCGTGCAGTCTGCTTCCCAGGAATGCTGAACTCAGGCTGCAAGACCTAGTAAAGTAGCTCACAACCCTTGTTGCTGCTGCCCTTTGCAACGAGTAAGAACTCTGCAAGCTCATATTTTGGATGAGTTTCCTACCTTGCTCCAAAGAACTTCATAATCTGACACAGTTAGCAGTAAAGCTTTTGAATATTTGTGCTACTATTTTGGGTAAAAAGGAAACTTCTGTGAACCAGGAGGATAAGATGAATATATTGCTGCTATCAAGTGCATTTCTGAGAACTTAATCAGCATGCAAGTAGCCAAAGCCTTGCTTCTCTGAGTTCAAGGAACTGGCAACCCCTCCACTCAATCCCTCTTGTCACACTGCGGAGGCCACCGGTGTTGTGTCACATACTAAAAGCAGAATATTAATGTAAGCTTGAAGAGGTAATTTGAGGTTTGAGGGGAGCTTTTGAGTGGGTGGCAGCTGCAGCTTGAAACTCCTCATCTTTGAGGCAAGGTGCCTGCAGCAGCTGCTTATGATTTGTCTCCCCCTGTAACAGCAGCCTGGCAGAATATACTGGTGACAAAATATCTAAGGGTTTAATGAGGGTGAAACTTGGCAACTATGGCCCAGAAAAGCACTGCCAGGAGTGTGAACACTTTTCAGATGGCTTCGTGCAGTTAATGATCGCTTGTTTCTTTCCAGATAGTAACCTTCTTTGTGTGAAACACATTGTTCTTCGTGTTAAAAAAAAAAAAAAATAAAAATTGCTCAGTTCTGTGAAGACAACATACAGTGTTACATCAGCCCAAGACTGTCCTTAGTCAGCAGGTTTGATTTCCAGAGCATGATTAGGAGGGTTGCTGCACAATAAATATTCTGTGTGATCCTAACTCGTGCTGCAGTTTAGGCTCTGTACAGTCTTTTAGACGGGCAAGGAAGAGGGAACTGGGTAAAAGTATGCTCTGCCTAAGCAAGGGAACAAACTAGAAAAACAGATGGTGCTAAAAATAGTGTATTACTAAGGTCTAAATATGGCTCTCTGATTCTTTTTTTTCTCTTTCCCCCTCCCTTATAACTAATGCAGCTATAAATCCTGCTAGGTATCAATAAGTATTCAATTAACTCCAAACTGCTGAGTGTTACGGAACCTTTTGGCAGCTTTCCAAGCTTGGTGTTGCCCTTCATTCATAGGATCAACATTTAATTCCTTAACAGGGGAAATCTGAAGAATTCATCCTCTTTGAATGGAAACATAGATGCAGGGAGCTTGAATGAGCAGCTACAGGCAAAGGCATCCCATTGCAATGGAAGGGGAGCTGTGCTTGATGAGTTCCTGCTAGGTCGCAGCCAGGATGAATCTCCTCCTTTCTTTCCTGCAACGCATGAACAATCAAAGGCTCCTTTTTTATCTATTGTTGCCATGGAGGGCATCCATTTAAAGTTCAAATTCCAGCAGGCTTGGGAAGAAGGAAAGGAGATAGGAGTAGGCTGGGCTGGGAGATGATAGGCAAGCATCAAAAGTGAGCTGAAGACAAGCCAGCACTTTGTCCTGTGACAGGACAGACCAGGCTGGGGGTACTTGATTTTGAATGGATGCCTGGAAGTATTTTTGGCTAGTGAATGAAATGCTGCTGAGGTAGCAGGCACAGGGAGCATCTGGTGCTTTGCTTTCTCTGCATCGGCAGAGCGGGTCACAATGTGAAATCAGGCCCAAAAGGGCACTAAATGAAGTGAGCCCTTGTGCTGGAGGTTCCCTGTGCTCTGACAGTGGGGGAGCATAAGCCTTGAGGAGAGTGGAGGAAAGGAAATCTCATTAAGGATGGAGGTTTCCCCCCCCTCTCTTTTGTAAATGGATTCTGTAACAAATGTCTTTGCAGATACCCAGCGCTTTCCAGAGCTGTTTGTCACTGTTGCTTTGCCGTACCTGAAGTTGGCTTTGCATGTCTATGGTACTTTTGTGTAAGCTACGTGCTAAGAAGAGGAGGAGGCAGCTTAATATCTGCTGCAGAGTTGCTTTTCCTTTCTGCCAAGTTCCTGTATGTGCAATAAGTGTTCATTGCTGAAAGAGCTAATGAGTACCAGACCAGCTGCATTTGACATTATGAGGAAAGAAAGGGGCCATCTATGGACTCCCAAGCCAGGTTTCAGCCAGCTGTGGATATTTTCTATTTTAATTATTACTTATCCTGTCAGAAAATTGGATTATGCTAGAAGTATCGGTGATGTTGTTTGCAATACAATACAATATTGAGTTAGGAGCTATGGTTCAGTGTTATATATAGGGTACTTATAGTTAAAGTGCCTAAGCTGCACCAGAGGGTTTAAAGAGAGGTGAGAGCACTTTTCTCAGGTTTTACCATCTGGGTTTTGGCAGGTGGCAGGGGATTAAGTTTTTTCCCTTGCTCTAAATTGCAAGAGATGGTGGCTAGCAGAAGTGTTGAGTAGTGTTTCATCATTGATATGGAAACTTTTTCCAGGTTTCTTGGCAAAAAATGAAATCCCAGTGTAATAGTTTAAAATATATTAGAAAAATGAATGATACCTCTTTGAATTTAACTCAGGGTAATTTGGGGAGAGGGTGCTTTAAATATTTGGTATTTTTGTAACAACATGCTAATCAAATTAACAGATTAGTGCATCTTTATGAAACCTGAATGCAGGGACTCTTAACTCTGAAACCAGACTTTGGTCTTCCATACTCTGAATATTATCTATTGTGAAACTTCCCTGGCTTTTTGACAGTCGCTTTCTGACTTGATGCATCATCTTCTAAAAGATAACTAAACCAAATTGATTCACTGGAGGTTTTTCTCTGCAGAGAGATTTATTAAAATCACTTTTAAAACTCTTTAAGTTTACTGTCATTTTGTCTTTGGTTTGTCTTGCATTACATATTTCATCACCTCCTGCATGTATGTACTGGTGCAGAGGTGTGATAAAAGCAGAATAGATATCTCAAGCCTGTGAAAATGAACTGATTGGAACTCTTCTATATCATTCAATGATGTCAATTCTTCCATTAGAATAGGAAATACCGACTTGTTTACATGCTTTTTCAAGTATGTACAAACTGAAGAGAAAATTGTTTTTGTGGGGTTTGTTTTGTTTTGGTTGTTTTTTTTCCAAGTTGCTTTTGGATGCGGCTTTTTGTTGAGTCCAGTTATTAAACAGATATTTTCTGCATAAGTGGTCTGGGAAGTGATAGTTCAGTGTTAAGGTGAGCTGCAGATAACCAAATATCTTATCTGTTCCTATACTTGAAAGTAATCAGTTCTTTATATGGTGATGATGAGATGTGCTTTGCAATAAAACTTAAGTATTACCAGAAATGGAATTTTAAATAAGTGAGACTTCTGACAAGTTTCTGGATTTCAGTTTTCATTATTGTAGTAACTATGTGACTAAAACTCAAAAGGCTTTTATGGTATGCTAGGAAGCTCACAAGCTGAGGCAGCATAAACAAATCAGCTTAAAATAAAGTGTAATATACACATCTTGTATATACACTTTGAATACACAGCCTTTTAAATGTTGCAACTTTCCAGGCAAACTCTGATTTTATTCTAAAATAGAGGAAAACAGAGGCCAAACAGTGAGAAACTGAGTTTGGTTTTAGTGTTACCTCAGTATTTCAGCAATTTGAATGTTAACTCTGCCTTACACAAGAGTTGTGTATACTTCTGACTTGGTATGATGTATTTTAATGTATGTATTGTTTTTCATTGCAGCTGGAGGATAAAGGACCACATACATGGTTTCCTTACTTTCAAAAAAACCATGCTGACCATCAACTGCTGACATATTGTCAGCTTCAGTATTGGAACCAATAAACCAACTTACCTGAATTGTATTTATCAAGCAAAGTTTAGCACAGGTTGACTTAGTATTAAAAATATATAGTAGTCTTGCCACTTGATGTCAGGAACATCTCCTGAGCCACATGATTTCAGAAATGTTCAAAATTGTCCCAAATCGGATAGCAAGCTAGAGAAATGCAGTATTCTGTTCAACTTCAATCTCCAATACTGATTCTGTTCTTTCTAAACAAATATGTTGTGTTCAACTTGTCCCTGGAAATAATTAGTGAAATAATTAGTTTAAATGTTCCTGGAAGAATTAACTGTTAAATTGTGGGGTTTGCATTGAGTTGAGCAAAAGATTCATAACAGCACTTGTGCTTTGTCTGTGTTTGTGTGCAACCCATGCGTGCCTGTGTGCACTTTTATAACAAGATCTTAAGGCTTTGTTTTGGACAAGCATTTCTGTAATGGAAAATTGGTCTGAAAAAGGGGGGAACTGTTCCCAAGCTGATGAGGTTGTGTTTCCCTTTCTCTCCCATCCCCCTTCCCTGGCAGAAGTGAACTTTATGGCCCAATTATAGAATCTCTTAAAATGCTAGTTATGATGGAGTTCCAGCATAACCCAATAATATAGGTGAGGCTGACATCTGTCAGTAACTAATGAGGGCAGCTTTAGAGTCAGGATTTGGAGTTTACTTCTCTAAGTTCTCCTAAATTTGACCCATCATATCAACTTAATATTGGACCTGAGGATATAAAAAAGGAAAGGTTTTTAAGACAAGTTGGTACATGGATACTCTCTATAGCAATCTGTGCATATGTGATTCAGTTGTGAAAGTAATTGTTTGCAGCTCATAGCAAAGTCATGAAGGAATAAGACCTTGGCTAAACTGCTCAGGAATAGAAGTTCTCTATAAAAATAGATGACACATAAATGGCAGGAAATGAAGCCAATATGGTCATGTTTTGAAGCCACAAGGGTCAAATCCTGTCCTGTGTTACTCTGGTGCATAATCAGTCAACTTAAACCCTGTTACTTGAGAACAGTGTTTGGCAGGGTAAAGCAAACTTTGAAATGTCACTGATTTTTGGGAGTTTTGTGGAAACACAGCTACAGCTTTTTCTCCCCTTGTTTAAATGTATCTAGTTAGAAATGGAGAAACCTAGTAAAACTCCTGGGGTTGGAGGTAACTCTTTTGTTTGTTATTTCAGAGCTGATTGTTAATTCCTCTGTCAGAAGAATAATACATCAGAAGGCTCTGACTACCCAGGGTGGTCTTTGTTTTTGGATCCTGAAAGCTGAACACTGGGAGATGGTACTGCAAGTACTGCAAGCAGTCATAGTGTTGTTAAGCAGTTTTATTGTACTGTTCCTTTTGAGCATATGTTTGTGTGCAGGGATGTGTGTGTAGCTCATGCTAATGATGTGTGTGTGCTTTCTTATTTGCCAGTGTAAAATGCAGAAAACTAGATACATCTTTCACCTGTATGAATTAGAGATTGTTTAAATTAAGTCTTTATAAAATAATTGTGTCATATTACTAATGGAGATGGTGATCTGCATTTTAAGTAGTTTCTTGCTCCCAGAGCCTCTGTTTCTTTCCTGAAAGGAAAGGTGATAGTTCTTGAGTCAAAAAAAGGGGAACAACTCTGGCAAAACATGTATTGCTTCTGTTGGGAGAAGAGCATGTGCCTGCATTGTTTCCCTCTGTGTCGTCCTGCTACAAAACCATATGTGTTTATCATCCCTGTATGCACACAAACGGTGCAGCTGTTTGTTCATCACACCATTGCTCATTAGTGCTCTTGGCTGATTGGATTTGCCAGACTGAAGCCTTTTTGAGCTTGTGCAGCTCAAGCACAGTAGAGACCCAATTCCACATTGTCCAACCTTCATCTCCATGAGGCAAATAAATTCTCTGTCCTTATTAGAGATGTGCTTAGGGTCAAGTAGGGAGTAGGAAAATAGTGAAGGTGTGCAAAGACAGTGTTTCCTCAAGGCAAAGAAATTTCTTTGATCCTGCAGAGACCTCAGACTGCAGATGCTGACAGAGCAAGAACAGTCTTCCAGGCCGTTCTCCCTGCTCTTAGTGCCCTTCTGAGTCCTTTCTTCTGTGGTGCTTCTTTCCCTCTCAGGAAACCTTGGTTTTAATGCATCAGTGCATTTCAGATGAACACTGCTGTTGTTATCTAGTAATTGTCTTGTTTGGCTTAATCTTCCTTCTCCCTGGCCCAGGCCTTGCATTGTATTATGCAGCTGAACAAAGCAATGTCACTGTGTTCCACTTTGTCACAATATTGATGATCAGCCCATTCAGGAAAGTTAAATCCACTGTGTGAGCCATCTCTGTGTTAGTTAATGGTGTAATTCATAGCATCTGTAGGTATTTGTGCTTGCTGGACTTGGTATTAAGAATAGCTGAAACCTTTTTCTGCTTAATTACATGCAGGTGAAGTAGGTAGGCCTGATGTTTGTAGAATGTAATTCCACATTCTTACAATAAAAGCTTGCATGATTTATACTTAAACAGGGAAGGTAAAAGGTTGCAGTTCACATATCCACTGAAATAGAAAAATCTAAGAGGCCAACATCTTAATTCAAATTCCATATTGTAAACTTTTAAAAATGCAGTTTAATGTTTGCTGGGGTTTTATATAAGGAGAAAATGGCTATATATGTTCACCCTCTTTATGTTAGTATCTTGACTTGTATTCTTGAATGCATTACCTTAAGCACTGTATTAACTCACTTGGGTTTCAGTCTGTCTTTGAAAACCAACAAAAGTTAACCCCTGTGATAAATGGTCCTGCACTATTAGAAATCTCTAAACCTGGGATGCCTGCACTAAACTGCCCCTATCAAAATTTAATTTATAAAGGAATAAATACAAAACTACAATAGTGATTTGGCTGCTTAATGTTAGTTCAGACACTTTTAGACTGACAAACTTACCTTTAGTCTTTCCTTAGTTTCTTATGTTACTTGATGCTGGAACTTCACTGAGTGCATGTGCGCACTGCAAGCACATGAAGAGGTGAGCTAATAACTGAGGGAGCTGTGGATGTGCTCAGTTGTTTAGATGATCTTTGCAAACCACCAAAAGGAAAAGATTACATTTAATTTGGGTAATTTATTATCATATGTGGAGTGCCTATCATGAGTAATTTTTCTGTCTCAGTTTTTGGGCAAGGAGGAAACAAGCATTCAGGTTGAGCTTAACCCATGGTGCTTGTAATCCCTGGTCTTTGGGGTCTGCCATACGTCCAACTTTGCACATGACTCTTTGGAATGTGGTGTGATAGCAGTGATGTTAATTGGGTCCTACAGGTTTCTTGGTAAATGAGTAGGCTGCTTTACAGGTCTGAAGGCTGGTGCATGAGCTCCTGAAATCTCACCAGGGCAGGTGACTGTGTGTGTGGATTGCAGTGGTGCTCAGTCGGAGAACTGGACCCCAAATCCCCCTCTTAGTCTCTGTGCATTTTGTTTTTCTCACTTGTAGACTTTATTCCAGTGGCTTCAGTTACTGCATACAGTGAACAGCCTTGTAATCTTGCATATCTGAGTATAATTAGACAAATTCAACATTTCACTTAAATATTTCCATTTCATTAAGTCATAGTGTTTTTTCCAACTAATAGCTCTAAATAGAAAGCCAAATAAAATCACAGGTTTTTGCAGCTTATAAACAAAACTTATAAGGATACTGTGGCACAGTTTAGAATATAAGTATAAATATCTAGGCCAGTAAATAGATCAACTTTCATGGTAGACTACACCAGAAAACTGCATGCTTAAATCTAGAACAGTCTGGCTAGTGGGAGATGAAAGCCTGTTACATCATTATGTTGTTTAGCATCTGATGTGAAATGAGTTGATGTCACTTGCATTCCCTTCCTGGACACCTAAATCTAAAAAATTAAAATTATCTTTGAAGATACAGCAGAGACAAAGCACTGAACAACTTTCATTTCAAGTTGTAGCCATATTGCTGTGTGTCAGCTTGTATTGATTTTTAACTGGGTCTTTGGCATTGCAAATAGGATTTACCTTATTTGACTACAAGAACTGCAGCAGTAATTCTTCCTTTGGGGGAAGGAATGATTATTATAGCTCAGTGTCTAATTACATGGCAGAACGCTAGAGTTGTTTGCTCTCTCTCATTCATATCCAGTATTCTGTATTTTTCTTCTTCCTAGCTATGGATGATGAAATAAACATTGCACTTTTAATATATAAAAGAATATTTCAAATTTTCAGTAAAATGAGGGCTAACTACAGAGCTACAAGAAGTGAAGTGTGTTTTCTTCCCAAATGATTTTGATCAGAGATTCAATTTTGCCCATGAAGATGTCATGGATTTTCTAGGGATTTGATCATATTTCCCATAATACCTAAATAGAAATGGTTTTGTTCAGTGCTTCTTAAACTCGGTGCAAGAAAAATAATGACTTCTCTTTAGATTTACTTCAAATGCATAGCTTAAAAATCTGCAGTGGTTTTTGACCTGAAGTATTTTCTTAGACACTTGAATTTAAAAAAACTTGATGTATTCCTACACCTTTCATTTCTCAGTTGAGCAGGGAGAAATTTTTTCCCATTTAACTTTTTTTTTTTAAACTTTTAGTGCTTTAGCAAGCCTGAAGCATGTAACACTATGGAGAATACTGGGTTGTTTTCCTCCTGGCAGCACTCCTTTGTGCCCATGGAGCAGTATTTCTTCTCAACTGCAAGTGCCTTGAAAGCGAAGGTTATCTGGGAACACTGAAGTGTTCACAAAATGCTCAGGAAAGTCAGAGTCAAATGTCAAGAGATTCACTCTACAGAACAATTAGTAACTTGTTACATCAACACAGCATTTTTCTTACTATTTTTCACTTTATGCATAGTAGAAGATGCAGGGATTAGGGACTGTGACGGGATATTTTTTAATCTGTACAACCAGCTGACATTTCTAATCATTTCCAGTAAACACTCTACATATCTCCAACTTGAGTTGTCACAGGTGAACATATTAATGCGAACAATTAGATGCATGAAGTGGAAATTCAGTTTACAGGGAGAGACTCTCTTCACATCTGTTTGTAGTTGGATGTGATGTCAGTCAGGGGTGGTTGGTTCAAGGGCAGTTCTCAATGTGGTTGTGAGTTGCTCAGCATGTCTTTGGTGACAGTCCTTACAATCTGAAGTCCTTCCTTAAGCCTCCCTCTTAGCTTCATTGAGCACAGTCTCCTCAAATAATGAATTTATACCGTGGTTGGACTTTGCTGTTGCTGAGACTCAGCTGTGACCTCTTTGGGGATGGGTTAGCGCCTGAGACATGAACACATCATGCTGTTTGTGGTGCTTCTGATCTGAAGCTTAACTGAGCTACCATCAGTAGAGGCATTTGGTTTTGAGGCAATCTGACTAATCTGTAGGAAACGTAAGGAAGTGAAGTAAGAACTGTGAGGCTCTCAAAGGGAGAAGTGTAGCCCATCTAACTTGCTCCATCTCTGTCAGCTGGCTGGGCACAAGGAAGCAACAGAAAAAGCCACATGTTGCTCCATGCTTGGGCTCTGCCATTTCGGTGTTTTATTCTTGGATTGGACACTGATAATCTGTGAAATTCCAGGATCTCCTCATTATGTGGACCATTGCACCATCCTTCTCTTTCATATTCCTGGCAGAGAGACCTTAAGAGTGAAGAAATCCTGTGTGCCAGTATATCTTAAAACAGCATCTGCTGTTGTACCATCTTAGTCTAAAGTCTCAGGATGGGACAGAAAGCAAGCCAAATAACCAGTCTAATTGGTTTGATGAACTCCCTGTCTTCCTACGCTTGTGACTTCAGGGTGTAGCCCATCCTGTGGTGGTAACTGAGAGAAGCAAAGCAGTAGGATGGTCTCTCAGGGCTTCTGGTGGTTTCAGGCTTCCTCTGCTCCTCAGGAGGTGCAGCTGCTGCAGCTGCACCTCCCGAGAGCAGCTGTATCTTCCACCCCCACTCCAAGATGAGGGATGGACCTGGGGTATGATGGGGGCATGGGGAAGAAGCATGAGAACTGCTGCTCCCATTATACCCTAGGTTTTCATGCGCATAAATGTCTTATTTTTCCCCTTGACTACTGTAGCAAATGCTCTAGTTTTGTTAGTAAAACAAAAACAACCTTTTTATTGCTTCTTATATTTGGAAAGTGATGTATTGCAGGTTTCTGAACTGAAGGTTTAGTAAAGAGTACAGACATTAGCTTCCTTTCAGGCTGCTCTGGGCCTTTCTTGTTTGCTTTGTATGGCAAGGGTCTAGAGAGATTTCTTTTATTTCCTTCCCCACCATTGTTTTTCGTACAAAGTTGGGTTTTTTTCCTTAATATTCAGACATTTTATAGCCTTCACTTCTTTAAAAACTCTGAGGTTCTTTTTTTCTTTTTTTTTCCCCATTGCACAAAAGAATACTTTTAGCTGATTGAGTTCTATCCATTGCCAACTGTGGACTCTTTTGTCTTGCTAGTCCAGCATCCTTTATAAAATGAGGACCATTGAGCAAGTACTCGCAGGCTCCCCACTGAGCACAATTGTGCTTGAAAGGTGTGGTACTGTACCAGTGTAACATGGAAAGCTGCAGTTCAGAGGGCCTGAATGCATTGCAATTTCTACCTTTTGCTTTGTGAAAGAAGCGGGATTGTGCTGCGAGATAATAAATCCACCTATTTTTAGTTTGGTGAGGTTGTGACAAGTGGGTGAACAAAGAGCCAGTTGAATGCACTTGCTGTTGTGTTGAAACCGGCTAAAAGTTCCCATTCAAGTGGTTTCAGCACAGTACAGCTAACAGGCAATTTTCCATTTATGTACACAAACCTTCTAGAAAGACAGCTGTGTGGTTGGATTAATTTCTAGCAGTAAATTGAATAAAAGATATTTTGAAGGGGGACTTGGGAATTCCTTTCTGAAACATTGAAAGCAGAACTTTCAAAGCTTTTCTTTATTTGCTCCCTTTCCTTCCCAGTGCCTACTATAAGATTTAAAGAACTGAAAATACTGTCCCCTATACAAAGATACACAACAGGATGTGTTCTATTTCAAAGCAATGAAATAGACTTAATAAAGTATATTTTAGTCCTTTTGCTTTAAAAATATCCTGTTTTGTTTTTAAGTAAATGTGAGAGAAATTCATACCTCTTAGTCATAGAAAGAAATTCAGATGTTCTTTAATGTTTGTACTTGAACAAGCTATATGTGAGCTATACAGAAATGTTCTGAAAACAGGCATGTGTGTTATACCAAAACTTCATCGTAGTGAGGTTTCATCTCTTTTATACAGTTGTATACAGGCAAGGCTGAGTAATTCAAATTTCTTTTGAATTTGTGAAGTTTTGTTTAAAAACTACCCAAAGATACTGGTAAGATGCTTAAGTGGTTGCTGATGTGTGTTGGTGAAGTGGAAACATTATCCAGTGCTCTGGAAGAGCATCTGGAATATGGTGTACTAGGAGTGTTGCAATGTTCCTATTTCAAATAAACAAATATAAAATACTTAAGAAATGACAAATTGGGGGAGGAAGCTGGAAATGGGTGTGAAAGTTGGTCTTTTTCCCTGTGGATCTACTTGTAATAGAATGACTGCTGTGTGAGAGACTGGAGCCACTTAACCATTAAGATACTGAAAAATAATACATTATTCTCTTGTCTCATACCAGCTCTGAGAGCAGCCCTGACTATTTCATCTTCCTCTCACTGTGTGCTTTCATGAGACAGAATTTAGAAGTTTCTCACTTGTTAAAATCTAAGTTCTGCTGGCTGTATATTTGTTTTTTTCTTAAACACAGCTTCTGGATTCTAGTCCAGGATCCCTTGCAGTTACAAGAGGAGCTTAGGCATTTTATTCCCTTATGTGTGGGACAGAGGTAGCCTGTTGACTGAGGGTTTCTTTTCTTCCTTTGCAGAGATAAAGGCAACTGCCCCTCTGGTTTTTACTGTACTTCGAATTTAATCAGAATTGCTCCAATTGCTGAATTGTTGTTCAGCCAGTACCCAACTGAAATACAAACTAAGCTGACTCTAGAGCAAGATGCTTCCAGTAGAAGCTTGGGTTCCTTCTGTTTAGAGTTTTACCCAAATGTGCCAGTTGCTTTGCTGGCTCTCGCTGAGGTGACGCCTGAGGGCTCATTGTCTGCATGAGAAGTTAACTGTTGACCAGGCTGCAGTGCAGCTGTCTGACCTAAATGCTGGTGTTACCAAATGCTCTCCTCTGGATTTGCCAGAAACCTAATAAAGTGAACTGGGCAGATGTCTGCACTTCCACATGTAGTTGACCAAAGTCGGGGTTTTGGATCTTTCTGCTTAAGAAAAGGGACTGTTCCTCACAAATCTGCGTAGGCAAAATGTCCGTGCAAAACCAGTCTCTGTAGTAAGTAAATGCTGTTCTTCCTTTTCCTTCATGCCTTTCATTTCCAGGATTACTTTAAACACGTGACACTGAGTACATAGTCTCAAACCACTCAAGAATTTAAGGAATTTATTCTGCTCCTCCTCTCCAGTCACGGTGAATATATTAATGATTTCTCTTTTTTATTGCAGACTTTAAAAAATTCCAAAAGTCTTTGCTCCCTTGACTATGAAGATGATGATGATGACACACAAATGAAGACAATTGTGTCATCCCCATGTGACTCAGATGATCTTATGAACATCATCACCCCCGGCTCCAGTCCGATGAAAGAACAGCAGCTGGATGAAGTCAGGCATCGTGGGTCATGCCAAGGGGGCTTCCAAACAAGGGATTATAAGCAAGCAGACACAGTGTGTGAAAGCGACGAGGACACGAGTGATTGTGAGAGCACCGAAGAAGGAATCTTTCCTCTAGACTGTGGGGACCTGGACCTAGAGCAGATTGAAAACAACTGAGACTCCCAAGTTGTGTGCTAGAATCAGAATTGTTCTAAATTAAAGTGATAGAGGATTACCTTTGCCATGCATAATCCATGTCCCTGAATCTCTGTATTGCCTGTCTTGGGCCTGTGTTAGAAGAAATGTTTCAGGTGGGGGAAAAACGTGAACCATTGTTACCTGTTTAGTCTATTGGTCAATACGTGGATGACAAAAAAGAAAAAAAAAAAAAAGTAGGTTAAATGTTATTTTGAACATTAAGGAATAATTTTGATTAAAAATTTCCTAACAGATATTTTGCATTTTTATGGCTTTTACAGTTCTGGAGAAAAAGCATCTCTATTTTGAAATGAATTTTCAGAAGGGCATTCTATAAAACTAAATCTGTCTACAGTGATTCTGGTGCGGGTCTATGTTGCTTTTGTTAAAGAGCTTAATGTGAAAAGTGAATTGCATAATGAAATTGGTAATAAACTTTCAGATAGAACTCAAATATCTGGTTGACAACTGGTCCAAAATACTTAACTGCCATCTTTGAAAGTGTCTGGTTTAAAAAAAACTTCATAACATGTACAAATGTTCTTTTCATACATTCAGGACTTTTTGGTCAAAATATGGTAGTGACCTTAAAGGTTAACATGTTCCATTATTTTACTACTTGAATTGTTTTCTAGCCTGAAGCAATGCTAATTTAGGTGGGCTGAAACTTGCAAGTAGCTGCCCACCTACTTGGTCATTATGTTTTCTGTGGTTCAAAAGAATGTACAACAAGAGCACTTGAACTTTTAGACAGGGACTTTGTAATGATCAATTCCCCAGGAGGTGATCCCTTCAGCAATACTAGAAGGAAAATAGTCCTTGAATTAAATAAAATGACATTTTGCTTTGCACTTGTGTCTGGTTATGACTCTTATAGTGGGGAATATGTAGTCTGTGGCAGATCCTGTAATGTGGTACTTAAGTGTAGAATTGGGTGGGGTGGAAGGGCAGATGTCTGGTCATCTGAAACAAAAGTGACATCAGGTTTGTCCAGAGAGATGAGGAATAACTCCTGCTGGATCCCAAAAGTGTCTCAATGATTACATAAACTGGAATCATCTCAAGTGTGATACTGCATTCATTGGAGACTATTTCAACACATACTTATTTTGTTAGTTCAGCTGCAATAAGGAATTTCCTCAACAAGGAGGAAATTGGTCTTGAAAAGGTTTAAAATTAAATAGAGAAGGGGAAGCATAGATTATGGTGTTTGAGTGCATCACATTAGTGTTCTTAAATGAGCCAACACATACTGTAACCGGTACCATAAAACCAAAATACAGCAACAAGGAATGTGATTGAGAAAAAGTGTCTTGAGGCATATGCCAAAGACTGTGGTAAGATAAGGTACAGGACCCAGTTTGTGTGGTCATGGTCAGCCTTTAATTACTGAACCAGTGTACATAACTTAGGATCTGCACTCAATTTTAAAAATCAAGGTAGTCAGTAAGATGCTTTAGACTTCGTTCTTACTTTTATAGCTCCTACTGCATATGCAACTGCGAGTGGCAGTGATGTGTGATAATGATACTGGTGTATGTGTGTAGTAAGGTGCAAGAACACTGCAGAGACTTGCTGGGTTCTTGATGTGTTGCTGTATATTGTGTGGGAGAAGTGAAGCTGCTCACTGTTGACAAAAGTCATTCTCCTTTTTCTAAATGAGTAAATAAAGGAGTTGCTGTTGGAGCAGAAATTCAGAAGCTCCTGTAAGTGTCTCACCCCACAGATACTTGTTCTGGGGTAGCACAGAGCCCCCAGATCGTGGCATGCACATCCATTCTGCTGTTTGGAATAACTTCATGGGACAGAGGGTCAGCATTCTTGGCACTTCCTCAAGAAGCAGTGAGTGAGGTACAGCCAGTTCCCCTTCTGGGTACATGGGAAATGTGCAATAGTGTGGTGATCAGACACTGGGTGATGGAACAACCCATTTCACTCCTGGGCTGCAATTACTTATTGCAGAACTACTTTGTGTATTCTTCTTAATTGAGCAATAGAGGTAAGTAAAATTGAATCAGCTTTAATGCAGGGTTGTAGCAAAGACCAACAGTACTAGTGGGATCACTTAAAAACTAATTTACGTTTTTGAAAGCACTAGTTAAAAGTGTAATGGCATGGAATGAAAAAAACCTAATGTGGCAATCCATTTAGCTCTTCCTCCCCAAGGATGACAAGCTCCTGGAAGAAGTAAAAGAAGAAAATACCTTAGCGGGTATGAATAGAAAGAGGTTGAGATATGCAGTGTCATTGAAAAAATAACAGAGCTGAAACTATAAGATTGTGATAAAGCAAAGGCAAGAGTAGACAAGCAGATAATATTTGTTCTTGCTCTGAAAAGTGGTCTGCCTGTGGTCTCGATGATTTGACTTCTCTACCTTCAAAGATAAGGGTCTACACTTACCTTTAGTAGGGTGTGCTGTTTTCAGGCAACACAAAGCTACGTTCCTATCCAGATCCTTAGGATAGGGAAGGGTTTCCCAAGGGAAGGTACAGATATATTTTCTTATGGTAACAGGGGACTCAGTCTCCTGCTAAGCCAGCTGTTAAAACTCTAAATAGCCCTTTCATGGAAACAAACAAAAAGGAGTGGGTTTGGATACTGAAGAACGAGTTTCATGACAGTAGGAAGTAGTAATTATCTAGTTTAGGCTCACATTGGTTGGTGACAGGAAAATAAGCAGTTGAGCAGCTGTGCAGTGACACTGGCAAATCTGCTGGAAGGAGTCTGTGCACTTCATCTGCAGATGCCAATGTAATCCCCCATGAGAACTAATGGCAAAAGGAATTGTTGGTCAAAACTTCTTTCATGTGGGGCTTTGCATCCTACACAAGGTCTGAATTCCTCTTCTAAAAGAAAACAACAGATGATGAGTTTGGTACCTTTGCATTTACAGGATAGTGTAGTAGCTATTGGGCAATTACAGAAGGTGGTTTGCAAGAAGGGAAAGTGTGGTTTCAGAGATTGGATTGTATTTGGAAGCGGGCTGAGCGAGGCTGTAAACAGCCCTTGCTCTGGGAGTGGTTTCCTTCCATCTCGCACCCCGTGTCAGAACGGAAGACCGTGTTGCACGGGGCTGTGGGAGTTGCTCTGGGTCACTTATCTTTCATTTTTATTACAACCTGGATAACAAACCAGTGCGCACGTTAAATCTGCCGTCAACAGGAAGCTGGACAGATGTGAAAGATAAGATAGCATTACAATTCAAACTAGTGTTGGCAACTTGCAGAAATGGTTGCAGCAGGGAGGAGATGGTGGGGAAAGACAAGATCCTCTGTAACAAGGGAGTAATTTTAGGTAGGGTAAGACAACTGCACAAATTCAGAGTCGTGCCAGCTAGTGAGCACTGTTTCAGCTAAAGGATCTGGCAGCTTCTCCTGCTCATGGTATAAAAGCTTTAGACTGGGTCTCACAAATGGTAATGCATTTGCTTGGACTCAGAATAATCCTGTGCTTCACAGGAGCACTTTTAAGTGTGGAACAGGAGAGAGCAATGGCATGACTGAGGTCGTGAAAATATGGGAAAAGGCACCTGTGAGGATGGACTGGAAGAACTGAGTCTGACCCATATGGTAGATGGGCTTAAATTGTAGCTAGAATGAGTGATAGTTTCTTCTAAGGACAAATATAAAAAAATGAGGATAGGGAATGACTGAACAGGTATGTGGGGAGCTGGTAGTAGCTGTTCCACAAATGGAGGTCTGTTAAGAGCAAGCATCTGTCAGGAGCAAGAGCTGTGCTTCAGCTTCCTCTGAAGGCAGGGGCAAAGGCTGGCTGACTTTCCACTGTCCTTTCCTTCCCCGTTTTCCTCTGGATCGCATCTCCGAGCAAGCCTAAAACTTCTGAGGTAAATAACTGCTGGAGGAAGAAGAGCTGAGAATAAGGTGACAAGGAGAGCACTCTGGAGCTTCCAGTGCATGGTCTGTGGTCTGTAGGTCCTGCTCAGAGCTGACACTGTTAGAATATAGGCCCCTATGGTGTAAGTTTGGGTTAAATAATCTCTCAAAACCCACAAATATGTATTTGTCTGTATCCAAGTCCATTCTGGGGTGGGTGGTACTTAATGAATTTACCTTTTATTTCTACTCACAGGTAAAGAAGCTGCTCATCTCTTGCTGTAAAGCTAGTGTGTGCAGTACCTCTGAAAGCACACAGGTTTGTTGGAAAGCACTCAGTGGGAGTTGGCAGATGCCAGAATAATTTTTTCTCAATCTGTTCACTGTGTTTATTTTGCAAACTACACATTGTTTGTTTTTGAAAGTACCAGAGTGTAGATCTGTGTGCTTGCACAGTGGGCTCTCACAGCAGGGCTCATCCTCTCATTAGGAACCATCCAGTGCTGCTCAGCAGATAACCTGGGATGTTTCCTTTGAGGGCTTGTCATTAAAAGAGGTGAGACAGCCGTGCTGGTGGCACATGTTGAGTGTGCTCATCCTGCCAAGGGCCTGGCCCAGGACCTGCGGGCTGCCACTTCCACCACACCTCTGTACCTTTTAATCAGCATTAAAAAGGGATGAGCATCAAATAGTCAGGATCTGGGGCCCTGCTGCTGGGGCTGCTTGTCCTTGGACTCCTTGGTGAAGGAAAAATGCAGTTTCACTGGAGCATTGCTGCCATATGCTGAGCAGCCCATTCTGGTGTGTTTTCAAAGTGAGTTTTGACATCAGTTGTTTTGGAGTGTGTGTGTGATTAACAGCAACCAAGTTACTGCTCCCACCACCATCTGGTCATCACAATAGTCACTGGCAAATGCTGGGTATTTACTAGGGGAAAATGAAGCTGCTTTCACTATCTGCAACTTCTTGGACCCATCAGCAGTACTGGCTTTATGGTTTTCTGCTATGGTAAAGTGCTTTTGAGATGTATGCTTTGAGTCTGGGAAATATGGCATGAACTCTATGGAAACAAATTTAAAACTCCCTTAATGCTGCATTTCACTTCTTAAGCTCTTTAAAGCCCAAACCATCAGGTAAGCTTGTCTGATGAGAGCAGTGATGTGAATTGGAAGCAAGGGCTCAAAACTTGTGTCCCACTTTCCTAAACAGACTTGCCTTGACTCCTCCCTGCACTGAGGATGTATTCCCAGGGCACTCAGCTGTGGGCTGGGGTGATGTTCAGCTGCCTATTTACTTCTCTGCTCTTCCTTGCTTCGTCTTATGGCTACTTTGCATCAGGTTGGGGTTTAAGATACTGTCTGAACAGGTTTCTGGAAGTGTCAGACCTGTGGCTCATGACCAGGTTGCCACAGCAAGGGGAAGATTAGAGCTGTGGCCCTTTGCTTGTGATGTGTGGGGTAGCAGTGGGATTGCTCCTCAAAATACAGGGCTGTCACACCTCAAGGAAACAGATACCTCTCAAAATCCATTCTCCAGAGAGATTTTGGAAGAGAGGGACAAAGAATGGCCCTGTATTGTCTGAAGCTTTTGCTTTTTTTTGCACCTAAGGAGGTCTCAGCCCAGCATTCAACAACCTGATTTTGCTGCATGACCCTGTGTCATCCTCCCAACAGCTCTTCCCATGCACTGGATGAGGTGTTCCCATAGAAGATGGAGCATGTCCTTACAGGAGTGGGGAACCTTGCATAATGCATCAAGGCACAGGAGAGTGAGGTGTGAGTCTGCAGGCAGCCTTGCATCTGCTCTTTGCTAATTCTGAGGGATTGCAATTTTTCATCTTTTTCTGGCACACAGTTCTCAAAATCTTATGTGATATAAATCCTTCATGGAAAGAAGACAAGAAAACATACTAATTGTCCAGATTTGGTCATCACCATTGTACTGACTTTAAAACTTTTCTAAGTCCTATGAGGAGTGGCTGAGGGAACTGGGGATGTCTATCCTGGAGAAAAAAGGTTGAAGGGAGACCTTGCCACTCTCTACAAGTACCTGAAAGGAGGTTCTAGCCAGGTGGGAGTCGTCCTGTTCTCACAGGCAGTTAGAGACAGAATGAGAAGACATAGACTAAAAGGGGATGTTTAGGAAGAAATTACATTAGGAAGAAATGTTTCACAGAAAGGGTGACTAGACATTGGAATGGGCTGCCCAGGGAGGTGGTGGAGTCACTGTCTCTGGGGGTGTTTAAGGAAAGACTGGATGTGGCACCATGGTGGTGTTGGGCCACAGGTTGGACTTGATGATCTCAGGGGCCTTTTCTAACCTAATCAATTCTGTGGTTCTGTGATAGTATGGGTCCAACAGGGGGGAAATGAGATATATGTTTTTCATGTGTCTTCTTAGCTTCCTACTTACTAAGAAAGCAATGTCCCTGCCCAGGTGCCATAGGATTTACTCTGGAATTAAGATGATCTAGTTCTGGTTTTCCACTCTGATTCATTAGCATCCCTAATGTCTCCCCATCCCATAATTCAGTCCTGTCTCCCATACTGCTCATTTATATCCATCATCTTCTCTGCTTGGAAAATCACATCCAGAGCGGGTCTGTTGGAAGGATTTGGGTGGTGTGTGGGCTACCAGTAGCAGAGGCCTGGGGCAGCAGGTGTTTGCCCAGCCTGTATGAAATGTTTAGAGGGTTGAAATGATGAAATTTCAAGTCTTAAATAAGAGTTTACAAGCTGGAGTATCTTAAAGCAAGGTGAAAATTGGATGAAATTTTATAGGAATCACAAATGCTGATTTGTGACAGTAATTTTGTGATGATTGAACCAACCTAAAGCAAATACCTGACATGGAAGAATTTTACCTGAACACATTCAAGTCATTGGAAACAAGTCTAAAAGCAGGATCTAGTTCTGGAAATTGTTGAGTGACCTGATCTTGAAGCTCTTCTCCATCTTGTAGAGCAGAGTGAGTGTGTCGGACTGGTCTGTCTGATTTCAAGTGTTCTGCTTTCAAATGTCACTATACTGGAGTCTGTCTAGGCAAATGAGAAAACAGTGACAGAAACAAAGAGGGAAAACCCACAGAAATCAACAGAAATAGTAAAATTTGAATAGGGAAAAAAATCCAATAATTTAAACCATACTTTAAACCAAAAGGCTTGTGGACAATGTTCAAACTGTAGCAAATGCAAGTTGTTCTACCCCATATATTTTTGGTCTGAAACACATTCCCTCTAAAGGAAGGCATTTCTCTATGTCAGCCTCAGTCAGGGCTAGTGGGAATGGCTGGGATAGTCTTTAGGCAACAACATCTTTGAGTTCTTGCCAAGACAGATTTCCTAAAACTATTGCCCTTGAGCAAAAGAATGTGAAATTAGCCCATAGGCAGGAAAGCACTGGGACTGCAAGTCTTATTTGTGCATACACAAAGCTGTCTAGATCTTGAACTCCTGAAAATGTGTGCCTCTTGCACAGTGAGAGCTGTTCTGAATGGTAGCAGTAACACCAGAGGCTCTCAGACAGGAAAAGAGAACCTTCTAAATGCATTTCTTTTCTGAATTTGTCTGGTGCTGCATTTTCAGAGTCTGGTGTTCAGAGTTACACCTGTTCCTAAAGCCACTTGCAAATGGTAACGTCCAACTTCATTTCCACACCCTTCTTTCAACTTCCCTCACAGTGGGGGCTCTGTCCCAATGGACTTGTTTTCATTCTCTCCCCTGGTGGGTACAAACTGAATTGCTGGTGAGGGGCTGAGCTGGGAACACCTCAGGTGCCTCTGTGGCTCCCCTGGCATGGGAAAAAAGCTTCAACATGCAAGTGGAGTGAGTAAGACATGGAGACAAAAGGGTGAAATGATCCATGTTACCAATGGCCAGCTGTTTGGCTGCAGGGTTCCCCCAGTGCAGATGCAGGTGGGGCACAGGAGGGCAGCTGGACCACAGGAAAGCAGAGCTTTATAACGTGGTGTCCTGGTTTTAGTAGCCAGGATCAGTTTTACACTGTGTGGGTGTGTATTCTAAACCCTCTATGTCATTTTTTCTCACAAACTGCTCACAATGGCACATTTGCAGCAGCTGCCCAGGGCACACCCGATCCCTCAGGCTACAAGTTGGGTGTTTAGGAACTTCTGTGGGATAAGGAAGTTTTCCTGCCTCCACACCCACCTGAGGGGTCATATCTGCCAATGGGCCATCAGGGATGCCAAAAATATGCCGTTGTTCACCTCACAGAGTAAATCACCCATTATGAAAGTCTCTGCCCTGGGGGAGGGACTGGGCGTTCCCATCTGAGCCCAAGTGAATATAAGCTTGTGGTTTTGGGACTGGGAGCTCTCTTCAGATCCAGAGGAGGAGCAGAGCCTTGACCAGACTGAGACTGCCACCAGACTGCAACCATCATTTTCACCAGCAGGTTTCTTGTTTTCTTTTTACTTTGAACTCAGGGGGACCACTTGGTGCTCAGCACAGGGGTTGGTGAGCTCCATTCTGCTCGTGCCCCACTGTGCTGGGCTGTACATTTGGTGTTTTTTGTGGCACAAACGAATTTTCTTTCTGTATCAGTGTATTTTGTGATCTTTATTAAATTGTTATTCTGACTTGCAATCCCATTCTGGGTTGGATTAATTTCTCCTGCCAGTTTAACTCTAAACCAGCACACGTGGACTTGCTCCTCAGCCCAGCCACTGCGTGTGCCCACGGTGCTTTGGGATGGGGTTTGTCATTTACCTGCTCAAACTTTACCTTTGGCGCCTTGAGGCAAGCAGAAAAACTCTGAGTTGTTTCAGGGAGGAATGCTGGATCCCCAAGGTCAGTGCCATAACCATTCTGAAGCAGGCTGGGTGACTCTCCTGACCATGGCCCCAGGCTTCCCTCCCACCCTCATCTCTTCAGTGCAATGAAGAAAGTTTTGTCTGAGGTTGGGCACAGAGGTATGATAAATTGTGGTGTTCAAACAAACACTCAGGTTGTGCCACAGTGAGTTGGCAGGTCTCATGTTTTAGCCCCATTTAAGTCCCTCTGACCATATGCTGGGGCTCCTGGGGGGTGTGTGTGGGGATGTACCCACCTCTCCTTATTGTCCTGGTGTCAGATTTGTGCTGCAATGCGGTGGAAAGCTCCAGGTTTTCACCTTGTTTGGAGGACACCTGGGTGGGTTGATACTGGATGGTTTTAGCTCGTCTCCTGTGGGGAATGTGGGAATTCCAGCAGAGGGGCAGCTACATCCCACTGCTGGGCTAGGAGATGGAACCTCACATATGGAGATACATGCTGGGGAGCAAGGGCTGGGTGGTCCCAACCAGAGAGTGGGGCATCCCCAGACATAGGGCTGGATGGGGTGGGATGTCAGCCTGCATGTCTGTCCTTGATCTGTGCTGTCTGTGGTGAGGAGCTGTGGCCTGGAGTCCTACAGCATCACTGGGACAGGGACAGATGGCCTTGGGCTGGGCTGAAACAGGGTTGTGATGCCTCACAGATCTTCTGCAAAGGGCACCTGCCCCTTCCCTCCTCCTTGCCTGTTCTCAGAGCTTTCTCAGCCATGGGGACTCGGAGGCAGGAGGGCAAGCAGGAGTGACTGCTGTGATATAGGAGGGCAGGAAGGAGCACAGGGTGCCGTGGTAGGAGACTGTGCAAGAAGGATGCAACATTGTGCTGTGTGCTGGCATGGGCAACACTTGCAACCCAGACAACTGGGTGCCTTCTTGTGCACTCTGACATCTCTGCCAAAGTCCTGTGTTGGATCTAATAATTAGGACTATACCTTAAAACTAATGAGAGCCTGTAGTGAGGCTCAGAGGTGGACTCAGGGTCTCCCTTTAACCTCATCCACTGGGCTCTGGCCCTGCTGTGGGTTTGCTGGCTCCCTCTGAGTCCTGTTTCTCATACCAATTTCACATATTGGTGCCTGGGAGCACTCCCCTTTGAAGTCAATGGCAAGAGCTCTCCAGATCTGCACACTGTGGGTGGATGTACTGCACTGGCACCTTTCACCTTGTCATTGCACGTGTGTGGTTGTGAAACACGTGGCTCCCATAAAAGCTGTTCCTGGAAAGCACTCCTTGTGTCTGTGCTGACATCAAAATCCCCACCACGGTGTGGTGGGTAGCCCAAGGGTGGGATGCAGGGATGCAGCACAGCCAGGGCACTGGACACATGGATACAGGGGATTCAGCACCCTTCTTTTGGGCAGAGAGGAGAGTGAAGCTGGAAAACTATGACCAGCAATTCATCTGGCTGAAGGCTGAGCACCGTTTCAGGTGTTGAAATCCACCCCTGCAAACTTTGATCTGCAATTAGTCGTGTAAACTGTTGAGCTCTTGAATGCTGAACTGCATTGCTTGGGGAGGGGGAGTACAGGAGGAACACACAGGCTTTCACAATGGGGATTCACAATGGGCAGGGGCTTCAAAAGAGAAAGCAAAACAGTGGGTCATGGATAAAAAGAATGGAAAAGTGCTGCCTTTTAAAACATTGAACCAGGTTTGTGCAGTGCAATCCACAGAGGAATTCACTGCACTTGGTGACAGTATTGCCTGTGTGTAGCAACACTCTCAGGTGTGTAGTGAGCCTTATTCTCCCACAGGCTTCCTATCCTAAAGAGTAACTTGATGCATCTTTCAGATCCTCACTGTGTCCTGCTGGGAAGATACCCAATGAAATTGTGGCAAAGAATGAAGAAAAATCTCACCATCACCTTTTCCCCACGAAGACCCTCTTCTACCTGTCAGGTGTTTGAAACCTTACTCATTTTCCATGCCTCACTCTCTTACCAGAAAGTCAGCGCTTCTACCAATGTTAATCCTTGCAAATAGCACTTACTGTCTAATTTTAATGCCTTTTACAAGTAGTCCATCTGAAAACTCAACTGACTCCTATGGAGATAGTCCAGGTGACTGGGAAAATAATGTGTCTTTACTGTCTGTTGGACTGTTGAATATTTTTAATAAAATTTATTTAGACTCACAATTAGTTCCTTTTTTAAACCTCTCCTTTGTAAGTGAAATGGAAGGTCTGATTAGTGGAGAAATCCAGCATTTCCCTAATGAGGTGAAGTGACTAGATGAAAGAAATTCCTGACCATAGCATGTCCTGGCCTAGAAGCTCCATGCAGGAGCGTGCACTTTCTAGGCTGGGAGCAATTTAGCCTCCTGGCCATCTTTTTTAGTTTGCAGTAGGGATAGAAATATGTTTATTTTACTGACAACAGGACTGTTAAGATGATTCTGGGATGTAGATGGCAAGGGAAGACTTCCTGCAAGAAGCTGTGCTTTCCTGATTGCACCTGCTTAGCCACTACAATGCCAATACACACAATTTTCTTTACATCCTTGTACACTCTGGAGTCTGTGCTCAAGTCCTATTCTTCATCTAATAGGTGGGATTATACCTTAAAACTCATGGGAGAGCCTGTGGCATTGCTGGGGACACATTCAGGGATGCCCCCGTTTCCCTCCTGAGTTACTCCTTTGCTGGAGAGCCGGTCCTCAGGACTTTTAACATCAGGCACGTTCTCTCACCTGATTTTCCTAGCAGCAGCCATGTGCCAAGGCACCCTTTGCACCCTGGTTGCAGCTAGTCTAACTGCAACACAACGCACCCCCAATGGATTTAATGCACTCTTTTGTAACTTGGTGAATCATTTTTAATTTTCCCGCCCAGGCTGGAGGCTGATGAGGTCTGTCTCCTTTATGCTCAGCCTCAGCCAGGCACCGGTTTCAGTTGGAGCAGTTTAACGAGCAGCCAGCACTGGCCTCATTGTGCTGCTTTGTTTTTGTGGGTGTCTGCACCTTTGAAGCAGGCTCCAATTAAAAGAGCGAGGGAGCAGAGAGAGGAGGAGGAGGGGGGGAAAGAAAGGAAGTAAATAGAGGCAAAATGATTCAGCTTTCAGCAAATGTGCAGCCTGTTTATCAGACAGATGGAGCCACGTAGTGGATGGCTTTGCTGCAGCCTGGCTCCCGAGCAGGTGGGTTGTTTTGGAGAGGACGAGCGGTTTGCGCCGATAATGCGCGGCCGCACAGGCTTACACTGGGCATATGTTGATTACAACTTGCCTCAGCCCCTGCTGTTGCAGGAATCAGAACGTGTCCACCCCTCCCCACTGTCTTTAAAGAGAAATTGCTGGAATAAAAACAAAGAGAAAAAGTTACAGACACTTGTTGCGTTGGAGAGGGAAGGACAAATGAGGGCTCAGAACCACCCGGCACCATTTCACTGAAGTACTAATTGCCAAGTGCCTTTCATTAAGAAACCATCGTGGTTGTCCCAGCAGCATTTTGAACATATATGCAGATGGGCAGATGGCCCTTTGCTGTAGTAGAGGCAGACGTATCTAGTGTTACAGATGGATTATTATGTTGATTCATCACTAAAAGAAAAACTTATCTCACAATAGGGCACTGGTTTTGAGCAGGGTTCCTTCCTGAGTTTATGCTTCTCCTCAGTATTGCCAGCTTTAACTGCTTAAAACACAGTTTTCAATCAGTAAGGCTAGTGTTTCTCCTTCTGTGATGCATAGAAGGAAAAGAAAAAAGTTTAAGAGACTGTCTAAGAGTAAAACAATCCTCTGGAAAACCTAGAAGGTGTTGTATAACTTCAAATGCTGCTGGGCAGGGCAGGTATCAACTCTTCATCTTTAAAATTTGTGCTGAACTGTGGTCATTTCTGAGTCACATCCTCCATCATCATCATGAACAGAAACATCATGTTATCCTCCTGGAAGAGGAATCAGTTTAAAGCCGAAGATAACTTGTCCAGAAGGTGTTTAGACTCAAACACCAGCAGAGCTATTCGATTGGCAGATATGGGTCAAAATGCATTCCCCACTGCTATGGTGGGATGAACAAGGATCTTCCACAAGGAATACTGAGAAGATGTAGGGACTGCATGGTGTCTTGCCCAGTTATTTTAAGGGATAGCTTTTGAAATTTTGGGGTCAGAGGCAACATGAATCCTGCTCTGCCTCAGGCCCAAGAGGAACAAGACAAAGAAAGAGGTGGATGATTGCATTATGACAGATCATGATTTTCCTTGGGCTGGTGGCCAAACAGTCTTCTGGCTGCTCCCATTATGACCATCCTGTCTATTTTGTCACAGTCTTGACAAAGGTAGTTCTTTTCCCAAGGTCATTCTGCATGGGTGAGCACTGGCGAGTCAAGTAACAGCCTCTCATGTCACTTGCCAGCAGCTACATTGCAGGTGTGACAAGAATACCACTCTTGTTTCACCCCATTTCAAAAAAAGAAACACAAAAAAAGGGGGTGAAAAAACCATAATTTCATTTTCTGTTTAACCCTGATATCTCAATGCTGAATTTTTTGTCCATTAGAGAAACTCATTTCCTGCTCCTTATCTACTCAGCCTTTGTAACTTGGCGTTGTCACCCTGAGCAGAGCTCTGCCAGAGGTTTGGACAACAAGAGAAAAGCAAACGAAAGATGAACTCTGAGATATGAAATCTGGAGCTACACCTGCTGCAAACAACGTTATTCTAAAACTGGCTGTCATTGCAGACTTCAGTGATGAAGCGGCAGCAGAAATTGCCCCACAACTGAGATATGTGTCTCTACAGTTGTGTCAATCTCCAGTAACTCCCTGGCCTGAGATCACACCTTTTCTTTTCTCTTCATGAGACGTGGGTCAACACACCCACCACCTTAGGGAGGTCTGGTAAGTTAAAAGTACTCTGATCAATGGCATTTCTCAAAAAAAAAAGGGGTAAGTTGTGTGCAAAATGCAGAAAAATAACCTCAAGAGATGCTCAAATTTGCCATTTGCTACTAGGGCAGATGTGCCTTCCATCTAGGCTTGATGCAGGATTTCGGGTTTCCAGATGGATCCAGACAGTCATTGGACATATGAGTGTCTGGTTCACAACTTTCCTCAGTGTCAACCAACCCTGCTCAAGGTTGGTGTCCAAACAGTGTCCCCCCATCACCTGCACCTGGGGCTTGGTGGTGCTCTGTAGGGATGGGAACTGCTGGGGACTCCAACATGTGATGAAAGCCCGCAGATAAGGGACATCTCCAACACATAAGCAGAAGACTTATCTGAGTTGCAGAACAGAAAACCATGGAAGGCAGCAGAATTTAGGATAGACATACATGTAAAATATCAGGAAAAATGGTTGCATAAAATGGAGAAATATTACACAACACAGGGTAAGTCATGCAGTCCTTAAAACAGAAAATGACCTTTTGGTTTTAGTTTCTGAATGAAATCAACTGAGATTATGCAACAGTTGACCTGTCTGCAAAGCGGAGGAGTTGATATTTACCTACATCCCCACAATAAGAGTCATAATTTAATATTTGCAAGGCAGTTGGAGGACTTTGGATGAAGGACTTTGCAGGCACAAAGATATGCCTTAGAGTCTCCTCACACAACACATCAGCCAGCGCCTTCACGTGTCTTTGCACAGCCACACGTGCCCACTAACAGCTTTCCTGAAGGAACATTGTGTTTTCAAATGAGCATTAAACACAATTCGTTGTTAATTAGTTGACCTTATCCTAAAATGCCTTATGCCTGGAGACTCTGTGGTACATTTGTCATATCTAAAGAAGGAAATGGGTTCTGTACTGGACATTTGAAGCCAGATTAGATGCCTGCTATGGACTTCCTGGCCTTGGTTTCATTGAATCCATCATCCTATCATAGCATGAACATGCTTCTGCTTAAATGCACCAGTTGTACCTAACAACAAGAACTTCAGTGGTCCCCACCTCCTCCAGCTGTCTGATGCTGCCAGTGTGATGTTATTTCCCAAGCTACATGGGAGGCTGTGAAAGGGAGTGACTGTCAGCATAGGAAGGTGTTGGGGGCAAGATCTGGTAGAAGGTTTCTGACTTTTCAAAGAGCCTCTAGGTTCTAGGGAGAAACCAAGCTGCTTATTTGCCATGCCTAACTGGGGTTTGAACTAAACTTTGAAAATCTGGCCCAAATATTTCTCCTGTAACTGAAAAAAAAAAAAAAGGAAAAATTTTGTTTCTTAGTGTTATAATTGTCAAGGAAATGCTGGTGTCTTTGCTGTCTGAGGCAGAGCCCTTGAGACTTCTCACGTCTGTATTTTGCTGAGGGGCAGTATCTTCCCATATGGCTCAGGAAAACAAGGCAGTCAAAGCAAAGATTGAAGGAATTGTAGCATAGCAGTGGTAGCATCTTCTACAGAGTTTATAATGACCTCATTGCTTTGCACTGTGATTCAGTTGACTGTTTTGAAAAGATAGAGTGAATAAACCAAGGGGAAACAGGCAGCCCATCAATTTGAGGAAAAAGAAAAGAAAACCAGCTCTTGCCAGTAGCTCATTCAGTGCTTTCTCTGTAGGAAGAAGACCTCTCCAGCTCCCTGCAAAGGGTGGGCTTGAGCTGGCAATGAGCTGGGATGTCTCTTTGAAGGTGAGAGACACCATGAGCATTGGGGCTCTGCTGCCTTTGAAACCACCTTTGTGTCAGCAAGAACTGGAGCTTCTCTGCAAAAAAGGTAGGCTGGTGTTTCACAGAGAGAGCTGATAAGAGCAAGTGGTGTGCAGTTAACTAGGACATAAGCAGGTGTCTAAAATGCCTTCTATGTATCGAGGACAGGATATGAAAAGGGGAGCTGTTTTTTCCACTGCCAGTAAAGTCCAGAAGCAGCATCTGCAAAGCAGAGGTTATGTTAATGTTTGGTAGTACCCCATCCACACTAGATGAGGTCCCTTTTTGTCTAGGTGAGTCACATAATCTGCAGCCTCCACCCTCCCTTCCTTCTTGCAGAGTCCCAGTTTCCAAGCTGTCAGCCCCACCGCATAAAGGAAGATGCTGGCGCCCTGTGTTAAGACCATGCCAAACGTTTATAGCATAGAATAAAAAAAGTAAAGGTGAAATGTGCAGCCCAGGGCTCCCAGTTCTTTCTTGCGTGCTCCTGGGAATGGAATTTTTGTCCATTAGACTTGAGCTGCTCTAAAAAGCACAGAACAAAAGCTGATCTTAAAAGTGATCCGCAAAGGAATAAATGGCAGGCTCACTCTTTGTTATTCATGTACGGTGCTCAAAGAGCACTTGAAATGGTTGGGATTTTCTGCTGAACATTTTCTTCTATTTTTTAAATTCTGCTTGGGTTTGGGGGGGTTGGGCATTTGTTTTAGCAGTGGCTCAATCATATGCCCCTCCTAAAAAACATTGTGGCTGACTGGGAAATCTGTACATAAATGACATGAGGGGGCACATGCAAGTGAAACAGGCAGAAATGGGAAAAGCTGGGTAGTTTGGGGGTGATATTCTCCAAGAAGCAGCCTGGCCTTTGTCTCTTACTTAATTTTATTCCTGCCTGCCCTGTGTTCCGTGCCACACGATTTGCTCACTGAATCATGCTCGGCAGCCGTATGCACAAGCTGGCATAAATTTATTTTTGTGTGCTGGCCAATTACACCAACTGCCTCAACTGTTGTTTATTTTCTTCTGTTGCATCCTCTTGAGTTACTGTTAACAGTGTCCCTTTTGAGTAGAGATGGGCTTTTTGGCACTGGGGCTTGTCGGCCTGCCAAGCTAATGGACCATATCTGTTATCTAACTAGTTGTAAAGGCTCCAGTTTCAGGACAGCTTGCAGTTGCTGTGGCCACCTGTAGTGCATTGGCAGGGGTGGAGGCCACTGCCTGCGTGGGACGTGTCACCCCGGCTCAGCAGCGTCCCTTGGCACCGACCTGCCTTCAGGGGGGACACTTCTGGGCTTTGCCTTGGGCAACAACTGCCCTTCTTGGGCTGAGAGTCTCATCTACCTGAGGATGGGTGGCACGAGCCTGGCTGTGCCAGGGGAGCCTCGCTGCCCATGCGAGGGACCAGGATGCTCCTGATGTTCCCTGCACACACCTGCTCTGGAAGCCAGAGGAGGACCTGATCACGAGGAGGCTGTGAGAAGGAAGGGTCCTGAAAGACAACAGCCCTTGAATGCCAAGGACTGGGGAAGAGGTTCAATTAAAGGAGGAATTATTCAGCCTGAAAAACAGATGAGGGTAAGAGCACCTTTCATGCAGTGCAACTATAACTCTGTCCTGTTTTGAGAGGCATCCCTGTTGTACCAGTGATACCCGGTAGGATGAGCTCCTACCTTTGCAGGATGCTTTGGGCACACAGCACTTGTACCCTGCAGGATCCCTTCTGATTCCTTCCCCTAGCTTTGTAGGATGTGCTGAATTTTGGCCAACAAAGGCTGCTTGTGCCTTGCCTACTGGAGCCAACTCCACTTAAATCGTCCCTGGCTTGCAAAATATTCCAGCCATATGAAAATGCCTGGTTGCTTTGCTGTCTCTCTGGGTTTTTTACTCTGCTGTGGGTTGTTTACTGCCTTCATTGGAGACTCATCTGGGAACTGGAAAGCTGAGCCATCTCCTTTCCTTCCCAACAGCCAAGATATCCCTGTGCCAGCAGACGTAGCGGGGTGCTGGAGGATTGTGGCCTCCCTGAAATACAGCACTGCCCAGAGACTGTGCTGATGCTGGACCTGGGAGGGGTGTCAGATCACAGCCTGCATTTGCAGGGCTGCAGTCAGGAGGAAAACATTGCCTTGCCTTGCTGTTCGACAGATCTCCTCTGAACTGTGCTTGCTCACCCATGCACTCCTTGTTGTGCCACGGAGACGGTTTGTGTGTTCACCTTTTACACTCAGGACCTCAGAAGGGCTTTTCCTGGACCCAGCAGTGGTCATGTTTGAGCTGGTCATTTTGGACAGAAGGGTCCTGGGCAGAGTAAGGGTCCACCAGCTCCAGCTGGGGAAAAGCCTTTGCTGTCCTTGTAGTTGGTGGTTGTTGCTGAAGCTGAGAGAGTGGACTCAGCTCTCCAGGTTTATGGAGCAACATTTTTGCAATTAAGCAAAGAGGTGAGATCTGTGCCATGGTCCATTTCAGTTCTCTCTGGGCAAAATACTTTTCAAAACTTTTTTATCCCCACTCAAGCTATTTGGCCTTTTGTTATCACCCTGAGGCCCCTGTCCAGAGCACTGGTGCACAGCTGCAAGTTGTCTGTTCATCCTTTTGCACACACCTGCTCTGGAAGCCAGAGAAGGACCTGATCACGGGGAGGCTGTGAGAAGGAAGGGTCCTGAAAGACAACAGCCCTTGAATGCCAAGGACTGGGGAAGAGGTTCAATTAAAGGAGGAATTAATCAGCCTGAAAAGCAGATGAGGGTAAGAACATCTTTCATGCAGTGCAACTATACCTCTGTCCTTTGCAGCATTATTGGTGGGTGAAATCCAGACCTGCCCTTGCAGAGAAGGTTCAGCTTTGCTCTTTGTCCCAGATTTCCTCCTGCACCCTGAGAGAAGGAGGAAACACATAAGGTTTGGTGGCCAGTTCCTCTCCTCTCCAGAGGCTCTTGGCTTTTATCTCCCAGGTGGGCAGCCAGATAGGCACCCCCTGGGGCACTGGTGACAGTCATGGCTTTTGTCCCCACTGTCTCTGCCCAGTGTCTGGGGTTACAGTGATAGCAAACAGCAGAGCTGCCCCAAGAGGGGTTCCCTGCTGGAAGGTGGTGCTGTGACCCCTTGCTCCACAGAGGACCACACTCCAGACCCAGAGGGAAATGTTACCTGAACCTTGCATCTTGCATGGGGCAGCACTGCTGGTGGGGTGAGGATGTGGATGTTGATGGCTGGTTGAGTTGACATACTCTGCAGTGAATTAGGGAAACCGTGTTTTCTGAAGGACTTTATTGTGCCAGGTCTGGAGGAGAGGGTGAGGAGAACCACTGGTGAGTGATTTGGTTTACATGTTGGTGTCCTTGCAGAGCCACCAAATTACTGCACATGCTCCAAAGCCTGTCCTTGTACTCATAAGCCAGGGCATCACAAAGCAGACCTTCCTGTTCTGAGGGAAAAGTGGTCCTTGTGTTTGGAAACCAACGTTTGGCTCCTATTTAAAAATACTAACTAAACCCAGAGCCCTACAAGCATGCCTTTGCTGCAGGAGCAAGAGCTCTGCAAGAGCCACAGCAAAGGCGAGTTCCGTGCACAGGGCAAAGTCTTCCCACAGCTCTTTGGCAGCGCACCTGAGCCTAAACGTGTTCACAGGTGAGCACGACGAGCAGACTCAGCAGCCTTGAGGGGTGGGATTTTCATTCCCTTTGAGTGACTTTTACCGGAACCCCTGTGCAGTGCCACAGCAAAACAGCCTCATTCCTAGGTGTGCATGACACCCATGACCCTGCCAGACTGGAGAGCTGGCTTCATCCTCTTCAGAGCCACAGTTTCAGGGTGATTTGCCTTTGCTTGGAGGTCTGTGACAAAAAACCATGCTCTGAATGCCTCTTCTGAGGCGTTTGGCTTTCTGCTCCCCAGCGAGTGGAAGGACGTGCAGGCGAAGGCTGGCCTTGTGCTGCCAAATTTGGAGTCATTTCCTTCTCCCAAGCGCTGGAGGCTGTCTGGAGCAGAGCTTGTACTTGAGGCTCATCCGTAGCCCTCAGCAAACTTTCCATAAACAGGAAAGAGCCCCGGGGAGGCCAACAAGACAGAAATCAGCCCCGCTCTGATCTTTTGTTCTTCCCCTCCCCTTTTGTCTTAAAACTAACAAGGCGTCACTTGATTTGTTGCACTGAGAGCTGCCAGATGGAAGTGAAACTCCTTCCTCCAGAGCCCGTGGCGAAGCTCAGCGAGGACTAAGGCACCCAGGGAGGCTTGAGGAGCTCACCTCACCACACAGCCATGGCTGGACCCCATTTCCACCTGGAGACGGGCCACCTGCCAACCCCACTCCCTGAGTGCAGATGACACTCTTGGTGAGGACAGTGGGTACCAGCACAGCCACTGCCTGCCAGGGGGATTTGGGGTGCAGGGTGTTATCTCAACCCACTGTCACTTTTTGTTTTGTTTCCTTCCGTAATGTCGCCGCTGTGAAGGGGAGGGAAACCTTTTGTTTATCAAGTGTTCCCTCCAGCCTCTCAGTGCAGCCTCCCCGAGTGCCAGAAGGTGGTCGGGAAATCATCCCCTGTGCTAATGAGGTTGGTCCTGCTCTGAGGGGACAAAGGGCCTGAGTCTCCATGGCAGAAAGCAGCTCTGTCAAAGTAGATCTCTCCAAAATTGAACAAAATGGGCTGGTCCTCTTCGGAGAGATCTGTTCCCAGCCCTTCCAGATTCAACGGGCCTCTGAAAATAATAATGGATGAGAAAATGAGTGGTGCAATGTAGAATTTGTCCTGAAGACTGGAGGCATGGCTTAGTGATAACAATACCCAACTGGAAAAACAAGTGGGAGCCAGGACTCTGATGTGTGCCTGAATTTCCAGGTCTCTTTTCCCTCCATCTGGCCTCGTCTTAGCCCCACAAGTCTTTCCTGTGAGGGTACCCACCTTTATCCCCTGGGTTTAAGACACCTTCCAGCATGGGATTTTATGTGTTTTCCAGGTGCAGCAGGAACTCTTTTCTCATGCCCTAGGCAAGCTCCTTCCAGTGAGCAGTACCTCACAATGCCTCCCAGCAGCTGTTTTCAGGTTCTGCAATGGTTCAGCTGATTTTCTGTAATTCGCCTTTGTCACTTGGGGCTTCACCCACAGAGAACCCTGACTCCACTTTGGCAGCTGGAGTACCACTGAAACCATCATGGGAGTTTCCTTCAAGGCTCCTTCTTTTCCCTCCTGTGCAGGACCCCAAAGGACTGTGTGAGGATTTGAATCCATTACACGCCTGCTGTAGAGAGACACATCATGAGGTTATTATACCCTGTGTGCACCTCAGTGGGGGTGAGGTGGTTAATGACTAACTTGTAAAACTGCTTGGTGCCTGGGTGAACTGAGTAGGTGTTTTAGAAACAGCTGAGCCAGTTTCCCCTGTCAGGATGGGATTGGGTGCTGGCCAACTTTCCTGTCTCCCTCTCTGCTTGCAAAACTTTGTGGGGTTGAGTTTTGGTTTCTAAAACCTGTCAGGCACAACTGAAACACAGAAGTGGCATTGCTTGGTTTTGCCAGACCCTGTAACAGACCTTTAGTATTCTGTAAGAAGCTGAAGTCAAAACACCACTGTCAGGAAGGTGCCATCTGTGATTTGCACATCGATTATATCAGGAGCAAAAGCCCAAATCCATTTGGATGATGCTTAACGTGCCAAAAGCTCAAGGGTCTGTATGTAGTGTCTGGAAAGCTGGGCTTGAGCACTGGTGGGAGCTATGAACCTGACCTGTTTGGCATCCTACCTCTTCATATCCTACATTGTAAATCTTCCAGTGTCTTTAAGGACTTTGTATGAAAGTCTTTCTAGAAAGAGTTGTCCACCAAATATGAATTTGTTCAGCTGTCATAAGAACACTTGGCAATTCAGGTCTCTGCCTTTTATGGCAGCACGTGGCCCAGACCTGGAGAAAACTCCTTTTGACCCAAGAGGAAGACTGCTTTTCTTTCACTGGGTTCATTATCTGGAAACAAGCATGTCAAAATTTGTGCACCAGCCCCAGTTTGACCCGTGAAATTTAGAGTCCTCTCCACTGCTCTTGATTCCCAGATCTCGTCCTCTAGTCTGTTGAACCTGTCACATCCCCTCACTCCGACATTTCTGGAGAGAGCAGAGACTTCTAGAGTGATTAGTTCTCTTACAAAAGTGGAAATACGAGTTTCCACCCATGGATACTATTTATAAGTAAATAGTAACAGCCTTAAACTGGAATCCCTGCAATTTCCTATGCCAAGGACTAATAATAATTCAAAGACTACATGGTTGTTACAGTCCCATCATGGGATGCAGCTTTTTTGAGCCATTTCTCTTTTATTCTTATCACACCTGAGCACTCGTGAGTCAGGGGTGTGTCTCTTGCTTTCTTCCCTTCTCTCAGTCTACCCCTGCAAGCTGAAACTGGGGGTTTCTGGTAGACCTTTTCACATGTATGTTATTTTGCCACTGGAGAATGAAGTACATGAGTGGTGTCAGGCTGCTAATCAGCCTTTCCTCAGCACACGTTATGGGTGGTATCTGGATGCACAGGTGTGAACTGTGCATGGTTATGGTTTTTGCAAGGAACCTGCACCAGGGCCAGGGACAGGCAAACCTGCAGATGCAGCAGCCTGTTTCTGGTGTCATTGCACTGGGGACCCATCCCAACATCAGGTCTTTGCAAACTGCAGAGTTCAGGTGGTCACTTGTCACACAAATGCCACTCCAGGTCTCTGAGCAGTGTTTCCCTTCATCTTACCTGTTGTAGCTTTGCTATGGAGAAATGTTGATCAGGCAGAGCTGGCTAAAATTTAAAAAAATTGAGGCTGAGCAATGGACTTTTAATTCCATTCTCTGCTCTTTTCTGATAAATCCCATTTCTTCCTTTTTCAAAACCTCTGAGCTGGAATTTTCAGACAGTTATTCACAGTTACCTCAGTCTTTTTCCTATTTATGGCTAAGATGATTTCTCCCACATACATCAATCTGTGTTTGTTGACACTGGCTTTTAACTGTGGCTTCATTGCCTGGTTATTCAGTATCATGGCATCTCCCCACGATTACTCACATTCAGACTTAAATCTGAAAATCTTGGTTAACTTTTAGTACTTGATCATTGGACATTTCACCCATCACTCACTCCCTTTCCAGATAACTATGATTGCACTAAACACTTGAAATTCCAGCACCAATTACAAGGTAGTTTGGGATTTGTCAGAAACTCTTCTTCTATTACATGTGTCAGAATGTTCATATAAACAAAATATAGACCTAAATGTGTATGTTTGCATACATGCCATCATTTATTCTTCTTTTACCTTCCTATGTTTTAATCTGGTTTGATTTTATGATAATCCTTAACAAGAGTTTCTTTAGAGACTTTACCAGTTGTCAATGCTTTTCAAAACCCAAGTGCAGTGAATCAGCCAAACTGCTCTGGCCTTCATGCCTGGTTATTCTTCAAAATTATATGATGGATCTTAGAGGTATGACTTAGCTTTACAAAATTGTGTTGGCTTCCATTGATTGATTGATCCATTGAACAATCTATTCACAGAATCATGGACACACTGGTTGGGAGGGACCTCTGGAGATCTCTAGTCCGACCTCTATTCAAAGCAGGGCTCTTGGCCATAGGAAGTCACAATGCAGCCTTTGTGTGGTGAACTCTTGGAAACCTCCAAGCTGAAGTTTCTACCCCTTCTCCAGTTACTGATCCCAAAGATGCCAGTCTGAGCCTTCTGAGCTGCAACTGGGAACCTCTTCTGCTATCCTTTACTGTTGTGCCTTGCTTTGCCCTCTACCACTAGTAAGAAGAATTTGTTTCCTTTACTTACTGCTCTTCTTTCAGTAGTTTCAGTTTGGGGACTCTCCATCCTTGAAGATACTTAAAAGTGGAGCAGACAGCTCTGAAGGTGATCCCATTTCAAGCTGGGGTTGGAAAAGGGGTCTCCAGAGGTCCCTTCCAGCCTAAATTATTGCATAATTTTGCAATTAGGCTGAACTCTAATAGTAGGTTCCTCCACAAGAGACATCAGTACAAGGTGATGTATTAGGAGGTGTTACCTTCTAAAGCACAATTCTGGTATCCCAGGCATTGTTTGGAAATTTTCCAGTCAGGTATACTGGAGAATCCTTGGTGTGTTGGAGTGTTGTGAACAAGCATTTCCTCCATGTATTCTGTTAGTGTGTCTGTCTTAAGAAAGACGCTGTAAATTGAAAATTCTGCCACTCTCTTAGCTTGGGTTGTCAGTTCATTATTGGATATAGTGCTTAGTATAATAAAATGGTGACTGGAAAACAAAGCTGGAGTCTGCCCTGACCAGAAGGGCATTCTATTGAAGATAAAGAGCTGGGAGGCAGCAGGGCAGGAGCAGCAAATCCTATCAGAGCCAGTAGCAAAACACTTAAATGCTGAAATAATTCAGCATCTGTTCAGAGCAAGAACTATCCATATAAAAGACACTGATCTGTCATAGACTTCAAGGCTGGAAGGGATTATGATGATCTTTCAGTCTGACCTCCTATATGGTTCAGACTGTACATCATTTTGCATCAAACACACAGTTTCCAAATGAACTTGTAATAAAACCCTTGAATGAAGGACTGAAGGATCCCATTTTTGGGAGACCATTGTAAGGTTATACTTACAGCTGGAAAAAAATAGTGTCTATTTCAGTGCTTTATTTCAGCTTTTACTCTCTGGGGCTTGTGTTGGTGGCTTGTTTTGTTGGGATTTTTCCCCTGGGTTAAGCATTCTTCTACTGCCAAGGGAAGTTTAGCCTCCAAGAACAATTTTGTCCAACTTTCTTACCTTTCTCAATACCTTCTATGGAACCCAGAAGAACTGTTTCTGGTTGAGCTGTAGACATTTCAGATAACCTTGGCCTTAGCTTGTTTCTGCTAACAGGGATCCTCTGTGAAACAGAGAGAATACTACTTCCCTCCCTCTCACAGGTGTTGGCTGCTAAAAAAAAGATCATTAACATTTCTCAAATGTTATAGTGGGAAGCAAATATTAAGTCAGTCAGAGATCACAGGCTGGATATTGCATTCCAAAGCATGGTTTAGTGCAGCACCTGGAAACCAAGTCCTCTGATATTGCTTGAAGATATGAGCTGTATTTTCATATGTGGATGTTGGTGTTCTGAATGAAAAGACATCACCTGAAAACAGTTGTGTACATCAATAATTGGACACACATGAAGGAGAGGAGATACTTGGTGAAAGTAGGAGTTAATTGTTTCACTTGTAAGGGACCTTGGGAGAAGACAATGGAGATCTTGTTAAGAGTATTTCTCATAGGAAAAGGTTTATAAAAACGTAAAAACAGAAGCTGGTTTATTTGAGCCAGTTCATCTGTTTACTCTAGATGGGGCTTTTATTTGTAATGCAGCCAGTCGTCTCAGCTATCAGCCACACCATTTACAGTCAAAGGCTGGACCAAAATAGCTCTTAGGTCCTTCTGATTTTCTATTTTTGTCAGTGATCTACTTAAATGCTGACTATATCCCACTTAGGATACACGTACCAGTCTAATTGGCTGGGCATCATTTGGCTGCACAGTGGTGGGGGAGTGGGTCACCTGTCTATGTTTAAAATGGATATATCTATGATGCCCTTGTGGTGGGTGGCTGTGGGCAGGCCTGGCACAGCCAACTGCAGAGTCATAGCTGAGGACTGAGGAAGATGTCCCACTTCAGTAAAAGGCTGCTGCCTCCCACACTCTTTGTTGCTCTGTGGTGCTCAAGATGCCAAGTGCCACGCAGGGATGACTCAAAGTGGATGCTCTCTCTCCCATGCTGAGGTCACCTTGTCTGATGAGGGGCCACCAGGGATGGATCCAGCTTTCCTGGTGATGGGGAATGACTCAGTGGTGTGGGAGTGCTCTCAAGCACACATCAGGAGCCAGTCTTTGCTCTTAACTCAGCTGTGACACTCTGCTGAAGGCCCAAGGAAGTGCTCCCTGTTGTCCACCATTTTTGGTTATTCCTAAGTGGTGTAGGTGGCTTTATTTATATAGTGCTCCAAACACATGTGGTGCTGAGCTGATATTTGGGCTTGAGCAACAGCCCAGAAATCCATCCACATTTCCATACTCAGGGACTGAAAGGCTAATGCACTTGCCCCTCTCTGCTACCCTGTTGACAAGGTATCAGCAGAGCTGTCTACAACTCTGTATTGCAGAAATTATTTAACCTCTCTGGCAAAACCAGATATTGAATCAGTAATCTGAGTCTTCCAGAGTTTTCTGGGGCGAAGGCTTCAGTCATATGCCTTATGTAGCCATTGTAGAACATTTCCAAATTAAAGGCCTGGCATTCCCCCTGCCTCCCCTTCCATCTTGGGTTTCATTCAGAAGTGCTGTGATCAGGACAGTATTTTGTCTTTGACAAATGGGAAAATTTGGATGCCAGTGTGGAATATAAGTGTGTTTTGTCTCTTCCTTCTGCTGAGGACATGCCTTATGTCTTTGGTATTCTTCCTGCTTTGGACTTTTCTGGTACCCTATTAGCAATATACCATACAATGCTTTATCTGAGAGTGTTAGTTACAGACAGTATGCAAACACACTGTTTCTCAAAAGCTCTGCTTCTGATACAGTACAAAAGAAATATATGAAATATATATCCCCAACCCATGCAGTAAGCAAACTAAACCTCAGGTGCTTGCTTCACAGCAGTAACTTTCCTACACATCCTACATTTGATCCTACACATCATTCACATGATCCTACACATCATTCCAACAGCATTAGTATAGGATGGAAAAAGAACAGAGATTTCAGTTTTATTTGATTATATGATATGGGGAAAACTCGTGTGGCATCACTGGTTTGAATTTAATAGCACAGGCTCAGTCGATGGGATGTTTCATTGCTCATCACTGACCTGTCATGCAGCCGAGGACACAGGAGTTCTGAGCAGACATTTCCTCTGTCTCTCCTCTCTCAGTGAAAGGAAAAGCATTTGCCAAGGTGAACTGCACTCAGAAGAAACATTTGTGAAGATAGCCTCTCTTTGGGAACAGCTTTGGTCTGAGTGTAACACTTACTTCTAAGGCAGAAGGTACCCCCACAGCTGCCCATGAGAGCTGGACATCACTCAGGTTCTTAATGCTTGCTGGAGGCTGTGGGTGCACCTCATCCCAAATTCTATTGCATTTTTTTTGGTCTTTTCCCATGCAGCAGCGGTTGGGTGCCCCAGGCAAACCAGCTGCCCTGGAGGTCATGGGATATTCTGGAGGGATGGGTGGTCACCAGGTGAACAGGCTGAAAATAAATAAATAAATGCCTGGAGGGTGTATCAGGTTCAGGTCGCCTTGTGTGCGACAGGGAAGAGCACGGCTTGCAGAATGGACAGGAACAGATTTTGTTTAAATTTAGCAGCAGTGTTGTGGTTGGAAAAGGCTGATGGGAAGCTGGCACTTAACTCCTCACCTTGTACTGCTCCCCCAAGTAGGGCTGTTGGCCTCCAAACAGAGCATTGCCAGGGCAAACACCCTTTAAATAACCTCTTCCCTCCTGCGATCTGTTTTGCTGAGCCATTCTAGTTTCTTAGCATTCACAATAGCCTTTTTGTGCCAACATTTTAGCAGGTGGAGGGATCGAAGTTCCACATCAGAAGCAAGGAAACCATGAACTGCTGTGAACCTCCCTGTCAGGCAACTATCACCTGCATTTTTGGGTGTGTGCTTTGAGTCCTTTCCCATCTCATGGTCCAGGTAGGAGATGCATCTGGTCAGGCTGATCTACCATCTCCTGAAGCCAATAGCTCCACGTACCATGAGTCCATCCTGCAATGCATAGGATCTGATCCCACCTTCCTCTTCTGCTTTCTCTCTCCCAGCCCTCTCACTGCACAGGGCCTGTGGGATTTGGGCTTGTTGACAGCTGTTTATCTTCTCAGCACCACTTCCCATGCCAAAACCCTCTGTTTGTCTTCTGGGATGTGATGCCTCCAAGCAGCTCTAGTGCAACCTTAGGTCAGGGAAAGCTGGCAGAAAATTTTGGCATCTGGCAACTCCAGATCCCCCATGACTACATCCTCTGTGCAGGTCTGTGAACTTAACTCAGAGCAAGTAAAGGAGGTCACTGGAAACTGTTCTGCCCTCAGCTTCCTGCCTGTAGGGAAACTGAGGATTCCTCCAAACTGGTATTTTGCCAGTAAGTTACAGGAGAAATAGCACCTTCCCCAAAACTAGGAGAATGCCATGTTCATCTACAGATCCTACTGGGTAGCTGGGAAGCCAACAAAGAGAAAAAAAGTGCCTTATTCTCTATCCATCCTTCCCACACCAAAGGAAACAGTCCTCTCAGTTTTGTTACGCTGGTACATCAGAAACACCAGTAAAGTAATTTTTTCTAGTTGCATCCCGAGGCTCTGACTTCCACACCGAAAATATGGAAGCCAGAGTGCTGTCCCTGTCATCACCTTCTGGTGCTGCAAACCTGCTGAACTTGGCTGTTGTCCCCATTGCTGAGAAGGGGACAGGGGTATGTATTTTCTGTAGTTCTACAGAAACTGCATGTTAGTTGCCGTGGGAAAGAGCAATGGATTTCACTGGAGAGGAGTGCTGCAGACTCTGTCAGCTCATTGTGGCTCTTCTCCATGCTGCTGTGTTTGCTGTATTTCAGGTGACAGAGTTAAATGACACCTTAAATGAGAATTTACAGGTGCCTTTTTTTTTTTTTTTCAGCTTAATTGAAAAAAAAAAAAAGTATTTTCAAAGTGTTGCGTGCCCCTGTTTTGTGAAGCAACAACCTGTTGTTTTCACCTGTCCTTCCACATTACATCCTCCAGGCTCAGTGTTTGTTTTCTGCCCTTGGGATTCAATTGCAAATTATGTTAAGCACCATGAAGAAAGAACCCTTACTTGGTGTCCTCTGAGCTGCTCAGCTCAGGTCAGTAGGGTTTGTAATGGAGATGGACCTTGAAACGGACCTTGAATGCCCTTAGTGCTGCAGGTATCTTTAGACCTTCTTCCAGGAAAGGAAGGAGAAATCTTGGTCTCTCTGTGCTAAGATGAAACCAAAATGGTGCACTGAAAAATTCAGAAGAGCTTCTGGTCTGAGGTTTGCAGAAGCCTAATGCTGAAAACCTCATGGTTTAGGGCAGTGTTTCTGTGCACACTGCAATGGCCAGGAACTGTGCCCCCACTGAGATGGTAGGACTGAATATCAGTAAACTGTGTATTGTAGAGGTTGATGTGGCTTTTTCCTATCTTCCTTCCTGCACAAGAGAATAGACTTCTGGGGAGAAGATTTCTGTCAAAGCACACTCACTGATAAATGAAACATTGAGACTATGAGGAACTTTCTGGTCGTGGGAACCTTTAGACAAGGATATATGAGCCTCCCCTTCCTGCCCTGGCAGTGGCCCCAGCTCCAATCCTAATCCTGCAGTGTGCAGCCATGTCTGGGGCAGCTCGTGACTCCTCTTGGCCATGGACTTCAGAGCCTATGAAGGTGAAAGGTGAGGATGCAGCTCCAAATGTAGCCTTGCCATTTGTGGCCCTGATGGGCATAAGGTGGGCAGAGTTGCTAGAACATCCTCATGCCATGATCTTTGAGGAGCAACATCACAGTGCAGTGCCTTGGCATGGTGGGGGTTGGCACTGAGAGGTGCTGGCCACCAGGAAGGAGACAAAGGAAAGGTGTCTGTCTTTCCAAAATGGAGCATGCTGCAGCTGCCTGTGGTGCTGCCTTGAAAACGTGGTGGGGTGTGTGTGTGGAGAGAAAGGAACTATTGAAAATAATAACATAATTGGCTGGCTGGCTGGCTGGCTGAAACTTCAGCAGAAGCTGTGATTATACTTGTCACTATCTGTTAACCTTCAAAACAGGTGTTGTGTGTTTGAAGTGCCAGAACGGTTCTCAGGCTGCAGTCTGTGTGTGACAGGGGCTGGAGGAAGGGCTGGGGGCTTTGCCAAGTGGGCACGGGCACAGGACAGGGCAGGCAGGGCGTGTGACGCAAATGCACTTGGCTGGCTCTGGAAGGGGGAGCATCTCCTGGCAGCGCCGGGACCGGGCAGGACACATCCTCAGCTGGTGGCAGACAGTGCTGCAGCGGGCACCCTGGGGAAGGGACTCCTCTTTTATAAGCTGATATAACAGTTGAAGGGTTTGGGCTACGTTTATTAAAGTTCTCAGGTTACTGAAATCTGGAGTAATTGCTGGAGCAATCTTGACTTCTGTCACAGTCCTGAAATTTTGCTTGATGTTGGGGATTAGAACTGTAATGCAACCTTGGTCCAGCTCAGTGTCTTTCTTTAACATATTTGTGTTCTGTTTCTTTCTTATAAGATACATAGAAGCTGTTAAAATTAATCATTATTTTTAATAAATAAATTAAAATGTAAACAAACGAAAGTACTTTCTTTTTCTTCCAGGGAGTATTTACATTATTAAACATTGTGATGACAACAAACAATGTAATACCTGGCATGTGTGGAAGGTGAGTGAACACTGTTAAAATGGGAAGATTAGGTAGGGCTCCGTAGAATACCTAAAGAATCTGAAATCCAAGACTCCGAAGAGAAATGTCAGCGATGAAGATCAGAAGATTGTGAGGTGTTAATCATTGGCAACTGGCATTGCTTGCAAAGCAAAAAGACTGTCAGTCCACTTAAAAATCTCCTTATCTTGTCTAACTTAATGTAATTAGCTTTAAATCCCAAACTCGAACAGGGATGAAAATGTGCTTATACCACAAGTGTGAACAAGATAATCTTGTGTCCGAGTTCCACCATGAGACTCTTTTAAATGCAATCCTTGTCAAGCTATCTGATTGCTTTTTAAAATTAGTATGCACCTGTATCATGCCCTTGTCCCAAATAAGAACAACTCAGAAAGGTCTCATTTGGATGTGCGTGACAGTCATCAAGCAGAACTAGCTGATTGTTGACATGCTAACAGGTTTTCTTTAATTGTTGATGAAACTCTAGAGTTGATATTCTTTTTTCTCCTGCTACTGTTTGTTAAACAGACATTGGTTTGGGTGTGAAGTCGACAAGTGTGGAAAATCTGTTTTTATCATCAGGGGTGGTGCTGCAGGGTGTTGTCTCAGTTTGGGGTCTTTTTTTTCTTTTCTAATATAGTGTTTTAGAATATTGCAAATTATAGTAAGATAAGTGAGTTCCTATAAACAGTCCCTTGGCAGCACATCTTGATGATCAGAGATGTGATGCAAATGTGCCTTCTTACCTCAGGCGTTCTCAGACCGTACACCTCCCACCCTGTTCCTGCAGGTGGGGGAGTTCACACCGTGGGTTGGGGCTCAGGGTGACCTGAGCAAAATTGCTTGTCATTTCCTAAGCTCTCTGCTGCAAGACAGAGGTGTCTGTAGTTTGAATGTCTGGAGAGGACAGTCTTGGTACAAGGGATTTGCAACCCCTGCAAACCTGGCTCTAGTGCAGTGTCATTTCCCAGCTGGAGCTGGAAGGACACACGCAGCATTTGGGGGAGAATGGTGTTCTCCGTCCTTCAAAAGAGCCAACAGGCACTTCTGAAAGTAAGAAAGAATAAATTATCAAAGAAAACTAAAGGCAGAGAGATATCAATGCAAAAAAAACAAAAAACAAAAAACAAAAAAACCCAAACAAACAAAAAAACCCCCCCACAACCAACAAACAACAAAACAAACAAAAACACGAACAAAAAACCAACCAAACAAAAACCCCTTTGGTTTTACTTATTCTTATTTATTTTTGCACTTGAAAAACCTAGGGGTGGCTGCTCCCATCAGATGTCAAGATTTGAGAGGACAAAGCTGTGAAGCAAGGAAGTTCTCATAATGCTGAGGAGCAATGGGGTCTTTGAAAGATCATCTGAAGTGAGCAATGCCTTCTGTAGGGTGCTGGGGAGAAAATTTAATACAGAGAAATGCAGATTGAAGTATTTCCTCAGAAAAGGGAGCTCTTTTCCTGGTTCAGATCACTGAATCCATTCCTTTTGAAAAATTAGTTGTTAAAGGGACTTGTGTGGAATTTAACCTGCTGATCAAAGTGGGTATCTTCTTCAGGCAAACAGCTCTCCAGGTCTCCTGGGCTGTGTTGATTGTTCTTCCACTAACCACAGTAAGAATCTGGACACTTTGCTATGCTCTTGTGTCCTAATCCGAGATTTCAATCCCACCCTTCAAGTCACAATTCTAAAGCAGGTGCAATCGTTCAGAGATTGAAAGTGAGTTTTGTCTCCATATGGCTCTCCATAGGGCTGTTGGAAAATGCAGAAATGCAACAGGAACCACAGTCAGTCCCTGAACTCGGTAACCTGCCGTTGCACACTCCATCTGGGAGGGGTGATTATTACAGAGAGTTCAGGAAAAAAGGGAATTTATCTCTTCACCTCAAGGAATTGATTTCAGCAGAGAAATGACACACACACACACACACACACACACATATATATATATATATTGTTTCAGTTACTTACAGAGACCCTGCTTCATGCCTGTCTCTGACTTAGAAATCGGATGGAGTTGGCAGTTTCTCTTCCACTTGTTTCACAAATTCTTTATTTCCTTATATTGCAGGCTAATTGCTGAAGCCTATGTGAAAATAGAGGGGAAATCATTTTGTATCACCTATGGGTGTCTGCAGCTGTTCTGGATTGCACTGCTTCAAAACTTCATACCATTGTTAAAATACAGCATTAACAAAAAACTACTACTTCATCACCACACCTAACTGAAAAATTTACAGATTGCAGCAGGTGATTTTATATTAAAAATCAAATCAAAATGTACCAGCCCTAATAAGGATCTCCTTCATCCTTTTAATTTTAATAAAAAAATTTTTGAAGAACAGAAATCTGAATTTTGTGTTAGTTTTTTTACTCTCAAATATTTCTTACTCTGGAAACAAAGGGAATATTTTTCTTCTTTTCTGGAGATGAGGATAACTGAAAGCAACAGGTCCTGTCTGTCTTTGGCGGTGATTTTATTAACAACTTTTAGAAGCTCTGTTTTCCATAAATTCTTGCAAAATATTATTTAGAGTACTTCCTTGAATTCTTTAGTGGTTAAATCTTGTATAAAATTCTCTGTTATTGCTACCCTTAGTAAATGTCAGGCTGACAGATTTATACTTATTTGATCATTTCCTTTACCATGTCCAAACATTGCAACAGTATTTGCTTTCTCCGAAGTTTCTGCCACTTTTGAGTCTAAGTTACTAAAAGCGGCATCCAGAGGAACTTCCTAATTACTTTTAGTAATCCTGGTGACACATATCTGGCTGTTAAAAAAGTTACTTTAGTAGTGACTGTTCCCTTTCCATTATGGCTGGAGTGGAACACATTCATTCTTTCCTCACTATACACAAACAGGTCTGGTTTACTCCTGGGCAGGGCATGAATGTATTTGCTAAAGACCTTTGATTTCCTGCATTATTGCTGACTACTCTGGTGCTTTTACTATTCACAGGTTTGTAGTATTGGTAAAGGTTACTCTTGGTTTCAATGGACTCAAACATCTGCTCCTCACTGTCTTTTTCTTCGTCCATATGTATTTCCTTGCATCCCTTTGCTTCCTTACTAATTTTGTATAGCTCCAGGATATATTTTTAGTGTTTACAATATATCTATTCTATGTGGATCCATCCATCCACATTATTGCTTATTTTGCACCCTTTTTTATCCTAGATTTTTTAAACCATACTTCTTCACTTACAGTTTTAGTTCTCTTTATATCTAGGTAAATAATTTTAAATTACTCATTGCAGGCACCACATTTAGTCTTCAGTCCTTCCTTACAACTGGCTTGTACTTGCTTCAACTTTGTGAAACTGACTGTCTTGAAATACCACGTGTTTTTGACTGACTCAGACATGGTTAAAACATAATCTCCTCCACCTGAGTTACCATTAACTTTTACTTCTTGGTTAGACAGTTGTCATCCGTGATTTGTAGAAATTCCAGAGGAGTGAGTGCTGCTAGCAGGAGATTTTGATATATATCATCCAGAGTCAATTTTCCCATGACAGTCCTGCACCCATGGTAGATAAATGGCTTTGGAGGTGCCCCACCTAATTCGAGGGTGGTTTAACATTGGGGCAGGCAGCCATTATAACCTCGTTTTGTACTTCACCCATCTGGATGTGATCAGCAAGTAGTCAAAATCATTTGCTCCTGAGCCATCACTGCTACAGAAGTAATTTGCACACCTGATGCTCTTTGGGAAGGTTATGGCCACTGCCTCCACCTCGCAGAAGTAGGAATTTTCTGTGGGTTTCGTTAGCATGAGTCAAAATTAACAATTTGGCAATGAATTTTGAGAAATATTTCACAAGTGTTGATAAGCATTTTAAATTGTTCTTTCAAGATTATGCTTTTGAACCTAAAACCTGTGTTTCCCCATTCTCAAAATGTAATTTTGTTCTGTCACCTGCTTTATCTTTTAATTTCAGTTTTCTTTTAAAAGCTGTGAATGAGGGAAATATAAGTCCATTGTTTTCACAAGGCTACTTTCTGAACTGTGCCCTTGCACACTTTAAAGAAATCACATAGTAAAGAGGAAAGGCAATGACAAGGACTTCAGAGCCTCAGTTCCAGCTGTTGTGACAATCCTATCATCAGCAAAGGCAAGAAGAAACTCTGTGTAATCAGAAAAAAATATATTAAGAAATTCAAGTGCTCCAGAACAGGAGACATCCTTTTGCATTCTGTTTTTAGTTATTTGTCACCACTTTTTTGGTTCAGCAGACCTCACAAGGAGGAATTTACAGCATTTCAGTGTCAGCATTCAAAACTGTTGGTCCAGAAGAAGACAGAAGGGAGAGGGGTGACTTCCTTGGTAGCAGGAGGCCCCGTGGAGACACTGCTCAAGCCCCATACCCAGGGGCTAAATGTGACTGAAAGACAAATATTGACCTTGCAGAGTTTGGAGAAATTCATGTGGGTATTTCCAAGAGTTTATGAATTAACCAGAAATGGAGATAAGTCCTAGGCTATCTATTTCATCAGCTAAAAAACTGTTGACTGAAGCCTAGCATGAGCCAAGTACCTACATGCATGGTGTTTCAAAGAATTAATCATATCTTCAGATGTGGAACCTGTAGTTAGTTTAATTACTGTCCTTTTTTTTTTTTTCTTTCAGTAGCTAAATGGATCCAATGACAATTCAACTTTTTTAGTAGATGAAAGAGAAGCACGCTTCAAAGCAGATAATGAATTTCTTCTAACTCGTCTGGAGACTGAAGAGCCATAATTCTGATTGATCAGATATGGTCTGCTTCAGAGAGGCACCAGATGTGATCCAGATTTTGAATAGATGCAGCTACTGTCAAAATGCATTCGCTCCCTCCTGGTATAACAAAGTGAACTCCATCTGTCTGGAGTTGTGCACTTTTTTTAGTGGTAATAACTGTTAACATCAACAATAAGCTTTGTCTCATTAGTATCACATAATCCCTACTACCAAGTCCCCAGTTTCTGGTCCCCATATTATCTGCCATGGAAAAAATAAAGACCACAGCAGGAGCTAAGAAGGTCAGTGCATTCTCAGGGTAATCAGCTGTAGTAAATTCAATTCTGACAAGACAAGGCTTGCAAATGTCTGGGGAATTAAGGGATCATCTATAATTTCATATGTTGAGTGGGAAAGTGTCCTTCCAAACATTTATTAATTACAGATGAGGCTGTGTATGGTGATCATCCTTGGAGAGATTTCTTCCGAAGCAAAGCAAGAAAAATAGATTTAACTGTTTGCTGCTACTTGTACAGAAAAACCACTGATCTTTGCACTTGGCCTTACAATAGTTTCAGTCAGTATTCTTTCTCTCCTGGTGTTTATTGTTCTGTCTTAGCAACGAGTGCCTGACACCTTTTATGAAACTTTTTGCATAAAGGTTTCCCACTGTAATCAGTGGAGAAACTTGCCTTGGCTTTAGTCTGGCTCAGTGCCCTCTCTCCAGGGTTTGCAGTGCTTAAGAAGTAACTAGTAAAGAACAACCGACAAAAGAGCTTCGTGTTTAGAACTGAACTTTTCACTTGAAGATCTTGGAGCACTTTAGAAAAATTACTCCCCTTTGAGGTCTGTGTTGTCCTTTCTGTTTTACAGATGAGGAAATTAAAGCACAGGGAGGTCAGAAGCTAATGCTTTCCAACTTGGGCAACTGAAGGTAAGCACTTACATCCACAACTTTCTTTCTAAGCAGGAAGTCCTTAACACTCTCACACTCCTTTTTACATCTGCTTTCTGAAAGTGTGCGACATATCTTATCCAAGAGATCACCAATTGTCAACTGAATTGCTGACAAGGCCATTAAATTGCCTTAAAAATAAGAGATTCAAAGCATGTAACTCATTTCTTTCCCTTTGTGGAACTAAGACTGAAGAGGAGAAATGAACGCAAAATCCACTGGGGACTAAATATCCAGGGAGAAAAAGAGCTATTTCAGTAAAAGAATAAACCTGCCATGAGAATGGATTGTTCTCAATTAAACATAAATAAGCATGGACGGAAAATTAGGAGGAGATTTGTAATGATCAGAGGAGTGAGATCTGGGGACAAGTGGGGAGCTTGGGGACAAGTAATGTCACTCAAGTTAAGATGAAGTTAGATCAGAATATAGGAGGAATGAAGGGATGCTGTATCAGCCCTTCCAAGGGACTGGAGCTGGTGAATCCAGAATATCCTTCACCATGTTGTGTTCACAGTATTGCAAACCAGTTTCTTAACCCCTGGGCACACAGAAATGATGGGTCTAACTGATTTTCCTTTCAGGGGCCCCTGGGTATTTCTTCTTTAGGGTTTAGGTCATTTGGGTAGGAAAATATTATTGCTGCCACAAGAAGAAAATGAATACCTGGTGATATTAAATAGCCCTGCAGTGCCTCGTATGCCAGATTGCAGCTATTGTATGAAAAATTTTCAGTTCCTTTTTGTGCCTGGCGGCTGATTGAAAGTTCATCTTATTTATGGCAGAAAACAGCAGTGTACTTTTGAGCCTGAGGAAGCTGGGAAAGTGCAGTGGGTGTCAATCAATTAAGCTATTCAACTTATTTATGAAACAGGACAAAACAATGTCTAGGATATGAATTCCCATCTCAATGGGATCCCCCCTGATATAAAATGTCAGAGCTGAAAAAGGGTCAGCTCATGACCCTTGAATATTCTTTTAAACTATTTGCAAATCAATACCTCTTTTCTGGGTTTGTTCAGGGACCATCGTTCCCTTTTATTATAAGTCACGGGGCATAGAGTGCTTATCAGGGAGTATGGAGACAGATCACTGCACTAAAGCAGCAGCTGGCTTTGGGGACTGGGCCTGACTCTTATTTCTTGGGGATGCTCACTTCACTCTGCTCTGAAAGTGCAAAGGGCTTCAAAGAGAGTATAATTATGGTTTTTGGTGACTCTTGGACTCCTTAATGTCTGTTGCAAGAGCAAACAAGTCTTTTGCCATGTATGCAGTTGGGATTGTCTCCCTCTTACTAGTGCTTATATCAGCCATGAACATCATCTCTCATTTTCTCTTCCACATTCTTTGTGCCAGGAGGTCCTTCCATGTCATTGTGTACCTGGGTTTTGGATTTGCAATCCCTAATTGTCTCCCTCTCTCTCTTAACAGTTCTGCTAGAAATAACCTGTTTGGTACAGGTAGGGCTTGAATGGACAGATGGCCTTATCCTCAGCTGAGCATCTGGCCTATTAAGCTGTCTAAAAAGGCATCATCTTTACAAATCCCAGTCTTAATCTCATTGCCCACTGTGTGACCCGTGGGGGTTTCAGTTCAGTGCCAAAGAGGGGAAGAGGAGGAGAAGGAGGGCAGCTGGAGGATCTATGGAGCCAGGGGGAAGGAGGTCCCTGCAGGGCAGGTTGGCTGAGCTGAATGCTGGGGACGTGACCATTTCTCACAATGAGGAGCTGGAGAAGGTCAACAGTACTGGCTTCCTTGGGCTGTCCTGTAAGGTGGATGTACAAAAAATAAACCCTTGAAACAACTGGTCCAGGCCTTTGGATAGGTTTGCCCATAGGACCTCCCATTGCATCTTCTCGTGGTATGTTCTTTCTCCATCCAAAAACATGGCACCATCCTAATGCCTTTCAGCAGCACTTGGACAAGCTCAAGTGGAGAGGTGAACTGAGGGTAAAACAACAGAAGAAATGTCCAGTTGCCTACAATAAGAAGAGGGGTTTCTGCCAAATGAACATGAGGAAGACCACGGTTTGCAAGGAAGTGAGTCGTTCATGTCAGTGATCCCATCTCCTGACATTTTCCCCATGGGAAATCAGTGCACGCATTTCTCGTCTAGAAGGTCGGCAGTGTGGTATAAAACCGCCGTGAAAAAGGGACTCCTCTCATTTTGCCTTTTACAGAGCAAACCTTGAGGCAGATATTTGATAGTGTTAATAGCATGTGAAAAAGTGAAGAATTCCCAAAACAGTTGTACTTGCAGAGTACTGAGGGACCTGAGATTGGTATTGAATTCGGCTCTGATCCCCACAGCTGTGGACTGATTTTGAGGTAGAGCAGATCCAAATATAAAATAATTTAGAGCAGTCTTGGATCAGATTCTTTTAGAACTAAAGATATTAAATTGACTGTTTGAGTTCCCTGAGATTTTTCCCTTGCAAAATTCAGATTAATTCCTTAAAAAAATGAATAAGCAGGGATGCATGAAGTGCTTTATGGTAACTAAGTATAGAGATAGTCTTCTTCTGTTCTTCATATCTATTTTAATGTATTTTTTAAAATATTAAGGTAGTAATGTGGTGGTTTGTTTTTTTGGTTTGTTTTTGTTTCTTTTTTTTTTTTTTTCTTCAAACTACTTTAATACCTGGAAAAGTATTTTGGATATTTTGTGTTACTGGAAAAAATGTTTCAGTGAAAAGGCCCCCCTATGTCTGTAAAAGAAAATTTGGACACTACTTCATTTGCAAGTTTGTTTGAACTCACTAATTCTGGTTCAGGCCTGTAATGATGTCTTGTAGGAAACATGAAAGAGTCTCTCCAAAGAATCTCTTGTTGTTCAGGTTTTTTTAAACAGGATTTTCCTTTAATTAGTGAATCTTGGAGAAATTGCTGTTTGCTTGGATCTGAGATGTGCAATGAGATCCTACATCAACCCAAAAGGGTCAAAAGGAAAATGGACCCCTAACCATGAGCTGGGCTGTGACATAGGCTTTCTCTGTTTATGGTAGAGAGCAACTCTTCAACTTTGTCAATCCTTCTGAATTGCTGTGTTTCAGACTTCCATCTAGCAAAGTTATTTAGAGACATTCTTAACTTTAAATGCATATGTAGTTCTGTAAACTACCATTCAAAAGGACTATTCAGAGACACAGCTTAACTCTGATATGTGTAGGAAGGTGCTACAAGCATATTTCCCCAAAATAATCAATCAAAAGTGTTCAGGATCAAAATAAAAAAACAAGCAGTTCATTAGCTATGAATCCACAATTCAGCTAAAGGAAGTGAGTCCAAAAGTAAGAAATAAGCATCTAAGTTCTAATTATAGACATATAAGCAATACATTTAATATGACATTCACTGGAAAAAATTCTAGATAGTTCTGTCATTGAAAAGTGAAACAAAATTGGGTGAAAGCATCTCAAAGACTGGAATATGAATATGAAAAAGGAGATTTCCAGTCAGCCCAAGGTTTGTTATTAATAGGCACTTGCCACACAATACTTCTTAGAAATAGATTAGGAGTTGAAAGTTCACCATCATGTAGCTATGAAAAAAAAAAAAAAAAAGGAAAAGCTGATGAATTGCAGTTGCTTCCATCTAAATAAAGAGTAACTAACCAAGGAACCATCTGTCGGTGTATGATTACCAACTTTCTTTTTGTCTTTCAAAACAGCCTGAGAAATCAAGGGCACTGGGAGTAGAGGGGAGAGCACACACACGCTGCAGGCTTGCCAACAGCCAACCCCAGAGGGCCCGATCTGATCCTTGCCTTTTTCTCTTGGTGCACTAATTTCACACTGCTGGTTTTCATCTGGCATGCCTGTATATTTCAAATACATGCTAAACACTAACAAGGCTTTTCTGCAGTAAATGTGGCTCATTTTGGTATAGTTGAGAGATGAAAAGTGAAACTTTTCTAAGAGAGGAAAACCCTGAAGTCCTCTCAGTTTGTGAAACCAACAGAATAATATTAGTTCATTTTCCCCCCCTTTATTGAATAGCAGAAGGCCTCAGATACCCTGAGAAAGCATGTTCTTAATGGTTTTCTTAAGGCTGAATGCCTTTTAGCAGTGAGAAAGACAAAGAAGTAAGATCTAAGGCCTTTTAGTCTCTCGAAAACTACATAGGTTTTTATGCTGGAAAAATGAGGGATTTATTCCTTTTTCGGTCACATGAGTTCAGGGTCAATGTACAATTTCTCTTTTTGTTTCTATTCCAATGACCACCTCTTTTGGGGTGTTTTATTCCCCCAAACTCCATCTGACTCTGATCAAACTCACCGTATCTGGCTCTTTGTTGCTGAAGGCTCTTTGCAGTGGCTGCAGCCACATACCCTCAGCTCACAAAAAACACATCACTCACAAACCACACTCCCTTTGTGAAGGAAGACTGATGGACACCAATAGATTTGTCAGTGAAATGCCACTCCCATCCTGACCAAAATTATATATTTTTTATGCTATATTTTCACAAATCCTCCACCCCTGCTCACGACTCCACTCCTTGCCCTCCCTCAACTCCTCCAGCCATTCTCACGCCCCAAGCACCCTTACCCCAGGCTTCCCTCTCAGCTTCTTTCCCTGCTGCATTTCCTCTTGTCCCCAAATCTTAATCTGTGCTTCCCACCTCTGACCCAGTGTCTGGGATCAGGTGGGAAGGCAGGTGATAGTATAAATATTTATGTCAAGAAGTCTGCACTTTGGAAGTGTTTCCTGGTGGAGTCGTCAAGCTGAAAAAAAAAAAAGCAATCCCCAAATGCATGTACAAATCCTCAAAGTGACATGTTTCCTTTGCATGGCCACCAAAACAAAGACTCCCACTGAATAATCCATGGTAAACCCCAGGAGCATGAAATTCAATGGACCAAAAATTGCTGGGATCACCTACTTGGGTGTATTTCTACAATGGGAACCCAGACAGCAATTACCATCCTACAATTACACAAGAAAAGCAACTGTTTTACATGTATATCTTGTCAGTTCAATATGTTGTCAAGTCAAAATGGGAACACTCCCACCAAAGTTCCCTTTAATTGTTTTTTACATAATATACTGATTTATATGTTAGCATGGCACCGGCTAGTGCAGCATCCATGTGCCAGTGAATATCCTACGGGCACAAATTTAGACAAATAAAACAACTTGCCAGCAGCTCAAATAAGCACAATCCCATTGCATGCCTGGAAATTCTTTCAGACTCATTAAGCAGTCAGCAAATAGGATACATTTGTCTCCCATTAAAGAGTAAATTGGAAATACTGAAAGGAAACCTATGCATGGCTGTGATTTGTCAGAGAGTGTATTAGCAGGAGCAGCCACAGTATGTTTAGCAGTTGGGTATGAGCTAAAGCAGGAACCAGAGAGGAACTATTTTAAATCATGTCTATAAATACTCTGAAAGTACATTTAAAACCATCAGCAGTCACAGCCATCGTCGACTCTTCCAGGAGGAAGTTGCCATTTGTTGCAGAGCTGCTGTTGCTTTAATTTGACACTCAATATGTGTTTTTCCCCACAGTATTAGATGTCTTGGTCTCTGTCCAGGACACATTTGGAAAGGAACTGATCCCTGTAGTTCCTATGCAACGATGAGATTTACTACTTAGGTCAATGCGTATCTTCGGTGAACATAAATAAATTACATAGATATGTTAGATAAATATAATATAATATATATTAAAAAAATATATATAATATATATTATATAATATAATAGATAAACATAAGGAGCATTAATTAGGGCTGCTTGCTGAATTTAGATTGCATTCACACAATCTGATACCGGTGGCTGGTGGGGCCAGGCTGGTTCACTCAAGGTCTCACTGGGTGAGATAGGCAGCAACCAGGGTCTGGATCAGCTGTGGGATGAAAAATAATCAGCCCTGCTGAGCTTCTACACAGGCTTTAGGTTGAATTTGGGAAGCTCCTGGGAGTTTTCTGAATTGAAGGAATTAAATCATAAAACCCCAACCTTTTCTGGATAAAGAGTGGTTTGAGATCATCTAGGAACATGTCAGCAGGAGAGTGCTTCTGGGATAACAAAACTTATGCTTCAACACACTACAGTAGTCCAATATGTATGTGATAAATGAGCTATAAAAAACACATCTTTGAAATATTTAAAAATCCATCTTCCTTCTATGAAGACTGGAAGAGGGATCCATGACTGTTTTTGATTTCTGTTCACAGCCCTGGACTAACTATGGTCTCCAGTCACAGAGACAACACGCTCTGGAGGTTTGTCTCCAGGTGCCCTGAAATAAAATGCCCTGGTTCAGAAATCAGCTTTCCCTTCCCTCAGCTTCTGAATGCCAAGTATTTGCAATCTCAGACAGGAAAAGTTTTGAGGAGGCACATGCTGGGGTTAAGATACTTCCCAAAAAACACACTTGGCCAGTACAGCCAGCATGTATCAATGTAATTGCAAGCATTTTGCAAATTATTTGAAATCTTGTGCTGAGGAGGAAAACCTGGTGAGAAACTGAGCCAAGTCTTAGCAGAATCACTCTGATAAACTGGACTGAGAAAGACACTAGTGTCCTACCTGGAGGGTTGCAATCATCTCTCCTTGGTGTCCTGCCTGGACTGGGGCTGTGCTCAGCTCTTTATCTGCTTTTATTTTTTCTTTTTTTTATCTAACTGTTCCCTTACCAGTGTTTCCATGGACCACCCCTGCTGTGGTTTTTGGGTTTCAGCACAGCAGGGATTTCTGTCTGGGGGTCACATTGCAGAGGTCGTGGAGGGAACAGGTAAGGCTGCAACCCCGTTGTGTCTTTGGGAAGTCAAACATGGGTGACCTTCTCTTGCTCCAAAATCCCCCTTCTACAGCACACACAGAGACCAGCATGACAGATCAAACACCTGTAAAGCCCTGGGTACTTCTGTTTGAGTTGTCCTTACTGCGGGACAGTGATTGCTTTTGCTTTCTATGTCAGATGATTTTGCCAGAGGACATACACATATATTAAAGTTTTAAACATTTGTTTTTACAGCTTCACTTTTGCCAGTGCAATGTTAACTCACTGCAGACTTTACCGAGGGGGCTTTGGGAAGTGTTGGTTCTTGTGCGAGCAGGAGGAGCAGAGCAAGGCAGACCTGCATCCTTCTGACTCTGCCACAGTGGGGCTGCACTGGCAAATGCTCCTCCTTCCTGCAGAAGAAAACCAAGTCTGTAGCTGACGCTATCCAGCAGACTTGAAAACAGGAGGATGAATTATTGTAGCTTTCTCTCAATGATAGGGGACGGACGTTTCTGTAGTGCCCTGTTCCCCTCTCTCTGGATTGTCTCCTGTCCTTTGTGTTGGAAATGGAAGTGGGATTGAGGCCCACCATTTCCCATCCTTTGCTGTCACAGCATGTCAGTAATGTGGGATACAGATGCTGCTGATTTCATCAGGCATATCCCTGATATAGAGTCACAGAACAATTAAGGTTGGAAAAGACCTTAAGATCATCAAGTCCGGCTGTTAACCCAACACCATGCTGTTCACCACTAAACCATGTCCCTAAGTGCCACGTCCACACACCTTTTGAACAGGTCCAAGTATGGTGATTTCACCACTCCTTGGGCAAACTATTTTAATGCCTGACCACATTTTCTGTGAAGAAATTTTTCCCAACATTCAATCTAAACTTCCCCTGGTGCAACTTGGGGCCATTTGCTTTATTCCTGTCACTTGTTACATGGGAGAAGAGACTGACCCCCACCAGTGCCTAGTACAGGGGTACAATCACTGCCTTGGTCCAGTTACATAGGGTTTATCTCCTGTCTGTGGGTGCTGAAGGATTGGGAATAACTTAAATGCTGTGTGGTGGGTAAAGCCTTTCTGTTTGAGTGAGGTCCCACATCTTGACAGGTTTTCTCAGCGTGGCCAGAGGTGAGGAGCTGCCCTCATGGGCAGTAAACATCTGAGCCAGAGGATATTACTCATGTTAAAAGATCCACCTCTACTCACTGTGGATAGCTAGAGGGTAGGGTAAGAATAGGAGAGTCCCAGAAGAATAATTTTAAAAAGGAGAATGAGGTCACATTACTGAGGATGAGATCAAGGAATTAAATAAGCATGCAGGGCAGAAAGGTTGCCATGCTAAATGAATTACAACCACTGAGGAGTGTTAGGAAACAAGGAGAAAGGTGCTATAAATACAGTAAAGTAAGAGAAAGACAGCAGCAGGCATAAGCCCATTACCTAATGAGAAACAGGAGCAGTACAGATGACCTAGAGAAGGCCAATATATTTAATGCCTTTTTCCTTCAGTTGTCTCAAAAAAATAAAAAAGACACTTCATTGAGATATAAAGCCAGTAAAACACAGGATAGAAGAGGAAAATAACAGACAAGAGACAATAGATTCATCAGAGTGTACAAGGGGAAGAAACCAGGAAGGTGTTCCTCAGGGGTAGGTGCTGGGAGCAGTGCTGTTTAACATAATTTTTGGTGACAGGAACAGGGGTAGTGATGTGCATGCAGAAAGTTTGCCAATGACACTGAGTTGTGTGGTGAGCTTGACGTGCTGGAGTGAAGGGATGCCATCCAGAGGGACCTGGACAGGCTTGAGCTTATACTGAGCTTATGTAAACCTCAAAAACTTCAACAAGCACAAGTGCAAAGTCCTGCACCTTGGTCAGGGCAATACCAAACACAAATACAGATGGGACAGAGAATGGATTGAGAACATCTCTGGAGAGAAGGGCTTGGGGGTGTTGGTGGATGAGAAGCTCAGCATGACCCAGGAACGTGTGTCCAATCGTGTTCTGGGCTGCATCACAAACAGCAGGTAGAGGCAGGTGATTCCCCATCTACAGTGTGGTGTCCAGCTCTGGGGTCCACACCATAAGCAGGATGTGGATCTGTTGGACAGAGTCTAGAGGGGGCCACAAGAATGGTCAGAGAGCTGGAGTACTTCTCCAATGAAAACAGTCTGAGAGAGTTGTGGTTCAGTCTGGAGAAGAAAAGGTATCAGGGAGACCTTACAGCAGCCTGCCAGTACCTAAAGGGCTACAAGAGAGAGATTTTACAAAGTCATGTAGTGACAGAACAAATGAGAATAGCTTTAAACTGAAAGATGATAGATGAAGATTAGTTGTTAGGGAGAAATTCTTTAGTCAGAGGGTGGTGAGGCCCTTGCACAGGTTGTCCAGAGCAGTTGTGGATGCCCCATCTGTGGAAGTGTTCAGGGCCAGGTTGGATGGAACTTTGAGCAACCTGGTGTAGTGGAAGGTGTTTCTGCACATGGCAGGAGTGTTGGAACTAGATGATATTGACTGTGTCTTCCATTCCAAACCATTCCATTATTCTATAAAGCAGACAGTTTCGGGGTCCAGATATAATCTCTGACCTCAGAGGGAAGGGGTCCTGGTGTTATATACAGCAGTCAGCCCCAACGTTTATAATAAAAAATAATCAAACAGTATATACTTAGAGATCAATGAGGTGGTAAAAAAAACAACCAGTTGGATTTCCTGAGGAGCAAACGCTGTCCCATTGATCTTGTATTTGTCTGTGAGAGGGTTAGTGGCTCAGAGTGGTAGGCAATGCAACTGTACATCTCAGTGTGGACAGATCTGGGTGTTAGTAAGGCTTTTGGTTCAATGCCGGTCCTGAGAAATGTTTGTCTGAAGTATATATAGGCAGGAATCGAGGGCACCTGAGCTTACCCAGTGGCTCTGTCACAGCTTCTCACTTGGCTTTGTGTAAACACAACAACCATATTGCTCTTTGCCAGAAAAGTGGAAAAATTCCCTATTACGAGAGGGAACAATGAGATTTTATCTGCTTTTGTCTATAAACTCTTTGGGTCTGCAAACAGGATATCACAGGATATTCAAATGCCCCCAAATGCAATTGATGGGGATGGAACCCTCTCATGCAAGTTGCTGGATGCATTCACATGAAAGACCTTGTTGAAGGATGCCTCCAGTCTGCTCCTGTGAGCTGTATGGGCAGGGAGAGGGTTAGGGTTAGTCAATTAGATTTATCTTGCTTTTAAAAATGGTAGGTGTTTCAAAACACTCAAAAAGTAAAAGAAAGCTGAAAGTTATGGATGGCTTGGTGGAAGGGATTTTTCTAGTAAGTTCAGGTGAGAGGAAAGAAGGGAGAAGGAGGTCTGCCAAGGCCTTTGAGGACAAAGGAAAAGGAGGTGTTTTTCAGTATTCCCACCTCCTAGTACTTCTTCCATCAATACCTACCAATCCTACCAACAGCCTTCTATTCACAGGTTAACAAAAGTTCAAAACATTCTCAGGTTTTCATTCCAAGGGCAGAGTTTTGTTCAAAGATTGTGCAACAGGAGATACACATCACAGAAAGACAAGAATCTGCACATTCAATCCTGCTTAGGATTAACGTGTACATGACACCCCATGCACGTGACAGCGTATATGAGTTTCATGTGTTGAAAAGGCTTTGTTGTATGATCAGAACCTGATGTATTTGACTTATGGGCTGATGTTACTCTTCTATTTATGTGGTCTAGGGAAAGGAAAAGAGAGAGGCAAGCCTTCAGGGGCAGTGACCCTTTCTTTATTCAAACCTGAACAGAAGGAGGGTCTTTATTTCCAAGAACTCATTTTTTCTTTCTTCTTGTCACACAATGAGGACTCTGAAAGAATAGGTCCTTGGAGCTAACAAGGTTGATCATCAAGGAAACTTCTGTGCTTTCTGAATCCTAGGGCTGTGGAAAAGATTTAGTGCTTTACTGAACCAACCTTTGGAAGCAGAAGTTATGAAAGCTCAATTTAAAGGCTGATTTTAAAACTGGCTGTGCACAGACATTTTCTGCTCTTCCACTAAACAACACAGTATGGACCTCTGTATGCCTTCATCTCCTGAATAGTCAAATGATGCTCAGTATTTCCCATATGATTGCAGCAGATGCCTTCCAGCAGTCAATAGCAGGCCCAAGGTTAATGCTTAACATTGAGGGGGGGGTAGAAATACAATGGCACTAAATTACGGTCATTATAACGATGGGTTAAAAGCAGTGTTGCTGCAGAGAGGTCCTGCTGGGAATTCTCTACTTGGGAGGTGTTCAGTAGGGTGCCAGAAAGGACAGCAAGAAGAAATATAAATAACTGCACACAGGAGGACAGGATTTGCTTCAGAGGAAAGAGCAATGTGAGGATAGAACTGGGCTTTGAATGATGTTAATAATCTGGTCTTATGCGCACTTGTATTTTACACGTGTAACACGGTGACAAGAGCAAAGAAAAAAGCTGTTTGGAGATCTGCTGGTCCCTCCTTTCCCATCTCTTCATGAGATCTGCTGGTTTGCCTCTTGCTTTCCCCCCTCTTTGTGAGATCTGTTGATCCCTGCTTTCCCACCTCTTCATGAGATCTGCTGGTCCCTGCTTTTCTATCTCTCCATGAGATCAGCTGGTCCCTCCTTTCCCAGCTCCGGGTAAGATAGCTATGCCATGGCACTGATATACTTTGTCCTGTCTGGAAAAAGCAGAGAATTGTGCTAAAAGCCAGATAAAAACACTCATGTGACACTGTTCTAGTGATCAAATTCAGCTCTTTCAAAGTTTCTTTGCACTGGAGTTGCCTTCATGATGCTCTTGAACATATTTACCAAAAAAGGTGACTCCATGGTCAAGCATGGCAGAGTTGCCTGTTTGGACACTCATGGAAAAGCTCCCAGGTGCCAAAATAAACTTAGGAAAACTGTAGTGGAGAATGAATTTAAATGAAATTTATTGATTCCAACGTTTCTGTTCTCAGCCTAATTATTTGTTGTCCAGGTGTACTGCTGCTGTGTGAATCACATAGCTGGCTCTTTGTGTATCTGAAAACAGCAACCTGATCATCCAGCACCTTGTGCTCAGCCAGAGGAATGCAAATCACAATGGAAACAGGCCCATGCCCTCTGTTTGGATCAACACTGCAGTCAAATGCAAGAGGCAGTGTGTGCCAAATGCTTGATATAGTTGCAGATGTTGTTGCAGACCCCAGAAATATGCCAGTGATGTCCCTGGAGACTTAACTGTATAAAAGAGATATGAGAAGAAAATAAGCTCTGTCAGTCTTGCTGTTGCATTTATTAGTTTTAATTTTTAGAGTGTGACCTGTGCTAAGATCCTGACTCCTGATGACCGCACTGGAAGAAACAAGGTGAAGGTGGTTGACATCAGGCTATGGCAGTGTCCATCCTCTCTCTCAGTGGGCCATACACCACCACCACTACATTGCCAAGTGTAGTGTCAAGCTGCACCAGAGCAATGTAGCACATTGGCACATCAGGGAGGGTTCCAGGACGCCAGGCACCCTCTGGTGTGAGCCACACTTGGTAGAGACCCCCTGACCCAGGGCTGGTGTGACCCAGATACTTGCTTCCTCTTCTGCTGGTCCATACTTCATGACTGTCATCTTTGTCCTCACTTATGGTGACTCTACCTTTGTTCCATGAAGAGGAAGGATGGAGCTGACCTCAGATAGGAGCCATCTCCCCACTGATGACCTGTGACCACTGACCCCAGCTGAGTTTCCCATACTTTTGGGGCTTCAGAACAGCCCAGCTCCTCCCACTGCTGCTCACATAGCAACGAAGCAAAGCAGAGGATCTGCAGGGCCTGTCAGTGCCGTGTGTAGATAGATACTAATGACTTCGGATGGGCGCTGGGCAGCAGATTTGGGGGAGGCTGCAATGACACACAACTCCTCGGAAAGGTCAGGGGTACGTGGGGCTTGACCCCACATTCCTTGTGCATCCCCGACCCCCGCTGCAGTCAATCAGACCTATTCTGTGGCACCATTAACTTAGAAGATTTATGTGCTTCAGGCAGTGGGAGGAGAACTTGATTTCATTTCCAGCATAGTTTTTTGCTTTCCTACCCACATTCATGTTAATGATAACAGACGGGAATTCAACTCAAGTAGTCAGGGAAACAGCTCAAGCCTGAGTCTGCTCCCAAGCAGATGTGAACCACTGGCTTATTATTTAACTAAGTTGTTGACAACTAATGGTCTAATCGGGGAGGGAGGGCAATTGATTTTGGATAACATTTTAAAACTGCAGACTCAGCTCAACAATTTATAACCCCAGTGGCAGTTTATTGCTTTGGCAGAGTTAAGTGGACTGAGTGGCCATAAACTTCCACTGGTTTCTTGTTACCATGATCCATGTTTAATGCTGTTATTGATCTTGATCTATCATTTTCTGAAAAGTTTTCATTAAAAAAAAAAAAATCCCCTGCAGCACTGCATGTTATATGTAAAGTTGTTCTGTTGCACACACTCGCACTTTGGCTTCAGTGAATGTTGGTTCTCTTCACACTTGGCCTACTTTTGGGTAATGCTGGGTTGTTAATCAGTTTATTGAGCTTCATTCCTCCTGCAGCAGAAAGAGTTTAGTGCTGGTTGAGCATGAGCCTGCACTTTTAATCCAGGAATTATTTGGAGAGAGTTGAATTTGCCTGAAAGACATGAAACAAGGGTGTGAGCGTGAGAACTGACTGTCATGTGAGAGGTGCAGTGAGAGTCATTCCAGGGCAGTCTGCAGTTTAAATCACCCTTTCCTGAACCTGGATTATCCAAAGGCAGCCCTTTTTTCAGTTGAGTTCCAATTAAGTCCTTTATTCTAGACAAGGTGGGATCTTCGGCATCATTAGGAGGAACTAAAGGAGAAAACCTCCCTGGTGAAAGACAAGCCACCTAACTTTGCTGCCTGAGTTCTTTCCTGCTGCAAAATAAGGATGATAAAATCCATCTGCTTCAACATGTTGTGAAGATTAATGGATTAAACAGGTCTGATCCTGTATGAATTGAAGGTTGCCCTTTGCCAAGTGCACTGGACATGGCAACTCTACTTGGTGGTATACATCCAGCATTAATTCTTAATTATTATTCTAAATTGTGAGGTTCTTCTAAGTATCTCTCAGGATTCACTCCATGGACCTTGGGATTGGGCACATAAAAGGAATCAGGACAAATGTACTCCTTCCTTTCTGCCACGTGAAAACTGTGGCACTTCAAACCTTTTGCTGTGTGAACCATCTTCACCAGTCTACACCGTCTGCAAGGTGATTGGCAAGGGACATTGTTGCATCAACTCTTTCAGAATATGTCCTGGGGAGGTAGCTGGGTCCATCCTTGGTGCCACTCACAACAATAAAATCATTGTCTGCCCAGAACAAGCCGTGTGACTCTCAGCAGATTGCAGGCAGGGAGAAAGGGCAGGTGGATCAGTCCAAGGTGGCAAGGCCATGGGTCACACACGCAGTGTGAAACTTCACACCAAAAACCAAAAGAAACAATGCAGGGAGAACCAGGGTGGGTTATGGATGAACTAAATCAGTCAATGTGATTGATCTTCAGCTATGCTGAGTGAAGAAATGTGAAATCTGTGCCTCTGTGCAATGTCTTTCACCAGAGAAAGGGATTATCCAGAGACCAAATAGTCACTGCAACACTAAATCATATCAAGTGGAAAATGGCAGACCAACTATTTTTGGGGTGGCTTGTATAACTTTCTGCATCTTGATGTATTTTAATTTTAAAGTGCTTGGCATCACTGAGGCAGGATGTATTGGATTAACAATCACACAACTCAAGTGCAAAAGCAAAGTGTCTGCTAAAGTAAGCAAGGGCTTTGCTTTGAGGTTTATTGGAAAAAGAGCCAAGTCTATAGGATCTGAGGAAACAGTCCTGCAAAACTGGTTTAGTGTGGAGAGTGCATGAGAAGAAACAGCAAAATCAGTGAGGCTTTGCAGAGCTCCTGGCAAACCTTGTGTTCTTTTAAAATGCCCTTTTCTGAGAAACAGAGAGAATATATACACAATAACGATTTTTTTTCTATTTTGGATATAAAGTGTAATCCTAGTCATCCTTGTGTTTAGAAAGGTATAGGAGAACTGGCATAAAGAAAGACAAAAAGGACAGAGAAGAATGGAGCAACTTTCATGTGTAGACTGTGACCCTTCAGCTTAAAAGCAAGGTGGCTGAAGGCAGTGCAATGAAGACACATAAAATCCTCAGCAGTGTGGAGAAGGTGAATACAACCCAAAAAGTAAAGGGCATGCAGTCAAACTATCAGGTTTAAAAATAAATTATATAAAAGCACTAATTTTTCACCCAGTGGAATTGTGGAAATCATTGCTGGGGATGATGTGGAGGCCAAAATTATAAATGAGTTCAAAAAGGCATTTTCAAGGAGGTGGAGTCCAAGAACAGATATTAAATTCAATGTTCTTCCAGCTTGGTAAATCCCTGGATGACTGCACTTTGGGAGGGTGCATCATGGAAATACTTGACCTACATGTGTTGTGTTTACTTTCCCTAAGGCACTGATAGGACTAGGTGGGGCATTGCCCTGACTTGAGGTGGTCTCTTTTGATATTATTCTGCATTTTTTCCCATGTCTGTGTAGAATGAGAAATGAATGATTGTATGTATTTTAATCTAAAATTACAATGCCCTGATTTTAACCACCTTAGACCAGCTTTTGCTTTACCCAGGCATTCAGGACTGATTTCACACCTTAAGCAGAAGCAGGGCTCCAATATCTCATTAGCAGTGCCCTTCTTTGCCTTCTAAAAAGACAGGCAAAATTAAGTTCCCTTTCTCAACATAACCCCTAGAAATTCAGCCAATTTCTTCTTTGAAAGAACTGTGTGTGATTGTCAGTGCACCTCTTAGCCATGGCCTGTATTTATCCAGGGGATTTTCAGATATTCTGCTCCATTCTGCTACTTTCTCCTCGGGTTTTTAGGTCAGGGAGCTCAACTCTGAACACATACCTACCTCTTTTCTTGAAGATCTGAAACCTTTAATGAGTAGGCCAGATCTTCATCTTGTGCAACTGGCAGAGTTCCACTGCCTGCAGGAAAGCTACAGTGCTTTATAAAGTATTTCCAAGTACCTTTGCATCCACCTCAACCATTTCCTATGCACAAATGTAGCCAACATCTGTTGCAAAAGTGATATTAAACAGCTTCAGGTTAGCATATTTACCAGTGAAAACCTCATTTTGCGTGGGGGAAGCAGGTATCCTTCAAAATTATTTTCTTCTTCTGCCAGTTGTCTTAAACCTCTGGGGTTAGGGATAATTTTTCTTCAGCTGTTTCAGACATTTGCCCTCTGACCTCTTGAAGTTATACTCCTTCTTTATCTTCCTCAATGTTCTATTCTCTTGGAGCTGGTTCTGATATCTAAGGCACCTGTAAAGTTTTTTCTTTTTACTTATCTTTACTTGCAAAGTCTAGGTAGACTATTGAAACTGAACCTCTTTGAAGCTAAGGATTTAGCAAGGTTCAAGAAGGAATTGGACATTTCATATTGATAGCAAGTGTGGAGAGAACTCTAAAGCTAACAAAACTAGAGGCTTGGAAATATTATCAGACCTCATTCTTCAGGGTTTAAATGTTTCAGTATTAAGATTTAGGATGAAATTGTCCTGGCAGGCAGATTATCCCACAGCTGCATGAATTTTCTCTAAAGCATCTGATTCTGGCTTACATGTTAAAAAATGTCTTGCATAGATGTGCATTAGGTCTGACCCAGGGTGTCCCTGTTGGCTACTGCCTGATCCACTATTTCAAGTCTCTTTGTAGGAGCTTGAGTAAAACCACAGTGGGACTTTCTTATAATCTGACAGTCCTCTCTTTTTAAAGAGTTGCTTCAAGATTTTGTAGTTGGGATTTCTCCCTTGCCCCCCACCAACTTCTTTCAAGAGTACTAAAACTCTGCTAGCGCAGACACCAGGAAATTTATTATTGTGTGATCTCAGTAAAAAAACCTTTCCTACCTGAAGCTACATCTTTTGTAAAAGCCAGTACAAACTGGTCTGAGATAGTTAAAACAGAGGGCCAAACACTAGATTACTGCAGCCTGAAATGTATAGAATAACTTACAGTGTGAAAGATCAAACAACAATTTTTCAAGTTAGGAAACATACCTTGTATCCAGTTCTGCCTTTAAGGTGCTCACCCCTTATTTTCTCACTTTTCAGATGAAATGAAGATTAACAAAAGGTATTGTAGAGTCTCTGTAGATTTGGCAGAACAACTCAGACAGACAGACAACCATTGAGACAGACAGCCAGACTTAGGCAGGTGGATTATTTAGTTTCTACTTGGAGGACTTTCAGTCCTTGGAAAATCTGGTGCCATTGCTTTCAAGAAAAAACAATGTTATATAGATGTACACTTCTTGAATATATTTATTTATATATCATAAAATGTTTAATAAATAAAGAGGTATCATGGTAAAGGCAGTGGGTGTGGATGACTTCTGTTTCTGTTATTTTCATTATTGCCTCTGTAATACTCAGGGAAGTCAGTCCAAATCTCTGCGTCGCATCTCCCTGGTCATTGTGTGAGTGACTCCATTGAAGTTTCAGTCTCCATGGCTTTGTATGGAGATATTTGCTGTGTAAAGGACTCACTGCCAAGACATCTAGCACATGCTGAAATGGTTGTTCAGAACTTTTATCTTAGCAATAAATTCTCTGCTTCTTTGCTAAAGTACTGAAATTGCCAACAGTAATTCAGGATATTCCAGTATAGGAATAATTTGTTGGTCAGGGAAGGAAAGCGGGGCAGATAGCAACAAACACACATCTAAGAGCTCATAAAAAGAATTACCTTTACAGGATTTTTCTTTAAAATCCCATTACGCTGCACCGTGCTCACTTTCCTGCTGTATAGAAGCATTGTTTGCTTCCACATGCAAAAATCTTCCCTGTGGCTTGACTTCACAACAAGCTTTGGTCAGTGTTCCTCAGACTTTTTCTACACTGGCAACAGAAGTTGCTGCAATTTTTATTTGATTGTAGTTGCATGTTTGGAGGCAGATCCTAAATTGGCAAAGCCTTGGTACCCATCAGGAAGCTCTGGTGATGCCCATGGTTGTCCTCCGAGCACCATTGTGTCTCCGTCCCAGCTGGGACCGTGATGGAGAGGCAGCAGCTCTGTCTTGCACAGATGTAGTGATGGCCCTTTAATGTTCACATGGAATGACAATGTAGAAATGTACCTAAAAAAGGAGGTTTGGCAGGTCATGAATGTCCCAGGGTAAATTGTGGCTTTGCCACAATGGGGCAGCCCATGAGCTCAGTCCTGAGATCGGAGATGTCTCTTCTGATGCTCTACTGCTGCCATGAGTGAGCATTTTCAAATGAAAATTATTTCACTGAAAAGTTTATAGGGGAGGATTTATTCCCCAACTTTTTTAAAAAACTTGAGAAGTTTTTTTTTCTTTTATTGTAGGCAAGAATTCATATTTATATGGCCGTCATCACCCCGTCATTTGCATTTTGGGCTATGTAAAGGTCTCATTCATCTTTGACGTGAAAAATTCCTCTGCTTTCACTAACTGAATTTTGCCCAAGCAGATATTTTCGGTGCAGTAAGACCTGGCTTAAACTTCCCCACTGTTGAGCCTATTTTCTACCAGCTCATACATTACTCCTCATTAATCTTTACCTTTATAACAATGCTATATTTTTGCTGCAGATCTTTGCACTGAGTTCTTGCCAGCCCTTTCCCCTCAGCATTTATAGCTTCCTTTAGCAAACTGCTAAAAAGTGCCCTGCTCAGGCCTGAGGTAAAGCAAAGCCACTCCAGGCTTGTGCCCAAGGCCACTGCTTCAGCACTTCTGCAATTGCATCATCTTTCAGATCTCATTTATTAGGAAGAACAAGTGTCTAGCTCTTATGTTTGCAAAGAAGAACTTGAAATTTACCCTTTTACTGTCATTAAATCTTCTTGTGTTCTTTCATTGTCATGATAGGCTTGGTCACAGAGTGCTGGGGCTTAGCATCTCCTCTGGGACACTGCAGTGTACAAGGGCCAAAGCTGTCCCATGCCTCGTGGAGTCTGAGTGCTGCCTCCCCTCTCCTGTCCCACTCTCCCTTTCAGGCATAACCCCCTCTTTCCTGAGCTTTAGTTTAAAATCTTCCCCCACTTGCTTTTATCTGAAGCACAGACCCTTCTGAAGCTTCTCAGGACAATTTCCATGGGAAACATTTGTTTCACAATGGAGTTGCTTTCTCTACTTTTGGGAGCAGAGGGGCAATTTTTTTCTCATAAACTGGACTATGCACCATTGTGCGTACTGTAAACCTCTGTCAGAGGCCTGAAGAAGGACCAGTTGCCTCCAGCTAACAATACCACGGGGCTAATTGGTAGAAATAATTATCCCAAAGGCTGGAAAAACTCAATTAGAAGAAAAACACATTAAAATATTGTTCCCAGATACTCTATCTTCATTATAAGAGACCACCCATGTGGGTCCTGTCCTCCCACTGGTATACAGAGGTGTTATTTTTAAAAAGTAGGAAATTTCAGACAGAGTAGGGAAGAAGGCAAAGGGAGTCTCTGGGAGAGACGCGAATCACTCAGTCACTCTGCACTGAAGAGACAGAGGAGTTGTTAGAGGAGTAACAAGCCATTAGTGAAAGCCAAGTGCCTAGACTTCATGGTTTTTTTTAATAATGAGTGGTCCAAAGGCATTGTATTAAATGTAAATGGAAGGGGAAATTATATTCCATATCCTCCACACTGTATTGTAGTCGTGCAGACAGCTGGTGGAGCACACACAGCCTGCACCACCTCTCCGGCGGTACATGCCATCCTCACTGAGGTCAGTATTATTTCTTGTCCTGACAAGGATTCTCTGCTCAAAAGACTTTAATTTTTTTTGTCTGCTTCAAGCAACAGCAGGGGGTATGAGCAGGGCATTTTTCTCAAGTGATGAAGTCTGTTCCCACGGCTGTGGGAAGGAAGATGGAGGGAGAGGGAGCGGGAGGCAGGAACAGGCAAAGGACTGGGATATTCAGAGAGATATGAACTTTGGCAGGAACATTTGGACAAAGGCACTGGAAGTAGCTTTAAACCAGATATGTTTGAGAGCCAGGAGGCAGCTTCCTCTGCAACAGGTCTGCAGTCAGCAGAGAGTTTGTCCTGACCTGTGCCTCAGATGCAGCTGCATGAATTATTTCTCTGTATTCCTAAACTTGCAGGCCCATACAGAAGCAAGGGGACACGATGAAAACCTGTCTCACCCTCCTTTTGTTGGGTCAGCAGCATCCGTGGCTCTGTCTGCTCCATAAATATCCCTCACAGACTTGTTTGGGAGCCCTGATATGCACAGTGTGAGCTGCAAAAGAGGCAGGGCTGCTGCCTGCCCTGCCTCTCACCACTGCTCATCACCCACGTAGCGCTGTGCCTGGAGGGTTTGGTTGGGATCAGGGCTCCCACTGTGTGCTCTTATCTGCAGAACTGCAGCCTGATGAAATCCCTGTCCAAAGGGTTGACTAACCTAGACAGCCCAGCTACGGGAGAAAGGAAAGGCTGGTCTCACTTCATAGAGGGAACATTTGTGGCACTGAATTTTTCCTGATATCAGAAAGGATGTTGTGGCACAGCAGGAAATAACATCTGGGTCGTTGCGTGCTCCTTTTTGGTTAGTAGGACACCCTGATTTAATATGCTGGGCTGCTCTCAGTGAGATGGCTGCATCCCTTTGTTCCACATAATTATACTGGGCAGAAGAAACACCTGAAGATGTTCTAACAATTCAGCAGTTGTGGGGACACTCTGGTCTCAGGTGACCCCTTGCTAATAAAATCCAGATTCTGGCTCCAGGAGAAGCAGCATCCACGTGTGGTAGGGTGGTCATGTCCTCTGCTCCTACTGGAATGAACCAGGAATAGATAAAAGGATGTTTCTGATCAATGCCTCCCCCCTGACCTCAGACTCTGGGTAACTTCACACATTGCCATTTTTGAGGGCGGCGTTCCTGTTCTCCCTCATATCTCTCCATCACATAGGTCTAACAACAGAGCTTCAAGTAAAATCATAGAATCACAGAATCACTTGTGTTGGAAGGCATCTTAAAGATCATCTAGTTCCACCCCTCCCTTGCCTTGGACAGTGCCACCTTTCACTAGACCAGGTTACTCAAATTCCCATCCACCCTGGCCTTGAACATTGTCCTTTAATGGTGGGAAACATCTGACTGCTTCTCCTTGTGGTCAAGGCTCAGTAAAATTCCTGCTCAGTGAAATGCTCCCATTTTCCTTCTCTTCATGTAACTTGCAAACTCGAAGTACATCTTGCCTGTGAGAGCAAGCATGAAGCCCCTGGTCAAAAGCCCTGTGGGAAAAGCTGTGATCATATATTCAGGAGCTTGTGTGCAGCTGGAAATGAGAGAGGGAACAAGGAGAGTTGGGTTGTTTAGGATTTTTGTGTGTTTTTTCTTTTTTTTTTTCAATAGAAGTTGGAATTTAAGACTAAAATATTCATTTGAGCTGGAAAAGATAAATTTGATCTGAATCCTCATTTTGGATGGCTCTGTTTGCAGATAGAGTGGCTAGAGTCATGTAATCTTATCTCTCTGTGACTAGTAATGACCTGCTGCTACTGCAGTAAAGAAGAGAGGTGTTGAAAGACATTTTACAACTTAGAAATGGGGAAATTCCTCCCTTCTTCCTCCACACATATATGCCATAATGTGAGCAAATATGGCAAAATGCAACTATGTGGCACATATTGAAGCTGAAATCTGCCTGGTTTTCTCCTCTGGGACTGAATTTGACAAGGTCTTACTATTTCAGGAGTGCTAAAACAAAACAGCAATATACTGCTGAGCTTCATCCAAACCAAATTTTATTATATGAACTTCTTTCATCTTCTGCCTGTGCCTCTTCCCATCCAAATATGGACAGAATAAACACAGCAAACCCACAAACTTTGCTGCTCTGCTCAGAGCACACAGCAGCTATCCAGTATGGTCATGAAAAAATTCAGATATCTCACCTCGGTATAAGAATTTTTATCTATAGTTCCCAGCTTGTTTTATAAAGGAGGGAAGAGCAATGTCTCTGTTTTACTAATGAGTAAGTAAGATGAATAATATGTAAACCCAAATTCTTTAGAAGTTTGAATCTTGACTTCAGGATGGGAAGATGTCATTGTCTGGTTAGAAAATGTCATATTTTCAAAAATATCCAGTGCTGGAAATCTTTAATAGACATGGGCCAGCCCCTCACTCTGTGGTGATGCTGCAATTTCAGTCTTTCCAGGCCTGGGGAGAAAAGTGCCTGTTCATCCAGAAACTGGGAATTTTGTTTTAGTAAGGCTGTAGGAATGCCATCAGCAGGCTTAGCAACATTCCCAAGCCTGCTGAATTTGGTGGGAGTTCCTCTAACAGGATCTGGCTTTAGTGGTAAAACAATTCTTAGGTTATTTTGAAGAGAATTGTCAAAAAGCTCCCAGTTTAGGGATTTCTAGGTCCCCTTCTTCTTCCATGACCCTCCTATAGAACAACTCTCCTGAGACCGTGGTGGAGAGCAGCCAGCTGAGCTGGTGGCTTTACAGCAAAAGAACCAACATGCTCACAAGCGAGTTCTAATACTGTCTGATGAGTAGTATAAATAAATAGGATGCAACCAACAGTAATTATATGCAGGCATGCATTGTAGTCATTTTAGCTGGATGAGCTCATTCAGCACCAAGGAACAAAATTTTATAATTGGCTGGGGGACATAGTGGGTGCCTTTAAGGGGCAAAGGATATTAATGATGTTATTCAGAAAGATTAATGCCATTATATCACAGCATTCCCCTTGACTCCAAAGAGCACATCTATTAATGAACTTACTTGTGCTTAAAACATGCTGAGCAAAACAATAGTTAATTGAGCAATGGAAAAAAAGACCAGGGAAGATTTTATCTTTTTTGAAAGCAGATGTACACAGTTTAGCCTGTGACTAAAATTGTCTGCGAGGTGCACAGGATCATGTTTTCAATCAGAGACTGTCATCAGCTTTTGGACAGGACACAGGAACTGGTCACTGTGGGCTTCTTGCCATCCCAAATTAACTGTGGCACATCTGGCACAGAGGAGCTTCACCACTTTCCTCCATTTCACTCCTGCAATATCTACACTGCCCCAGCTGCTTGGACAGGCCCTCCAAGGGCTACTGAAGCAAAAAAGTCTGAGTCAAAGTGTACAGATATCAAAGGTTTGGGGTTTTGGATAATGCCCACAGTGACAAGTCCAGGGAGTGGTTAACTGAAGGCTGGTCAGGGTGTTGCAGGGCATCTGCTGAGCATGATAAATTCTCCTGTGCTGCTTCCTGGGGAAGGCAGAGGGTGCTGGCCATGGCAAAGAGGGTCTCTACAGACCCCAGCTGTAGGGACTGACCCCTGAAGGAACTCAGGACTCTGGACCTTGGTCTTGCTGCAGGGCTGGTAGGAGATATCTGAGGTGAAGAAAGGCACCCTGCAGGCCCTTGCCAGTGTCCCCTTGACAGCAGACAGAGGAGGAGCTGCTTGTGGATGTCCATCATAACTTTTCATCTGCACTTCCACTCCTGGATCAGAGGGCTTTAAAATCCTCAGAGTCTATTAGGGTCTGAGTCCATTATGCAGTCTTCTTGCTCACATATAGTGTTATGTGTGTAAAGGGAGTCACTGGGAGTCACTCAGGGACTACCTCCATCAGGCAATTCAAGTTGTGAAGATGTTGGATGGCTTGAGTTTATGCAACCTGCTTTTCTAGGCAAGACCTTTTTTGGGTGATCTTTCAACTCTTTTTATGAGTAACAGCCTGGCAAGATCTCCACTTCAGCAAGTTGCCTCAAGAAGCAGTTGAAGATCTCACAGAAAATTTCTGGCCACACCTGTCCTAACCTGCAGCTTCTCAAGTGGTTTTTATTATTTCAAGAGTCATGTACAGCAAGTTTTCTTCCACTTCCTCAGACTTAATTCCCAAAAGTCATCAGAGACACATTGATCAAAGCACGGCTCTGTCCCTCTGATCTCTGGGAACCTGCTGCCAGAGTATGTTGTCCTGTGCCTTGCCCAGCCCCAAGGCCAGAGGTGGGATATCCACATCTCAGAGTGTCCATCCCTGCAAGGGGAGCAATCTTTCTTGGGAGTGGAGCAGGGATGCTGGTCCCTGAGCCTCTTGCCAACTCTCCCTGGCCACCTGCCATGCTCACAGCTGCAGATGACCCCTTCTCCACATCCTCAGCGGGATGAAATCTCTACCCACCCTCATCTGCTTTGGTTCGAACTCCTTCATCTTCAGTGGAGCACTCAGGGCTTTTGGGCCAGCACAACAACCCTGCCTGTTCTCCTTTGTGAGCAAACAGCTGTAGTTAATTTTCTATTCCATGTTCTCTTTTCCCTTAAAACTCACACCATACATGGCTTTTCCTTTAAAAAAGACACTTCCTGCCCCTTCTCTGCATACCTATATCACTCCCTCTGTTCTCTTTAAGTGCCAAACTCCACATGGCTTGGTGTCCTTGATGAGCCCAGCCTTGGCACCACAGAGGGGCTCCTCATTGTGGGGCAGTTGGTGTGATCTATCCCTGGACACAGGCACTTTCCTCCTGCTGGAAAAAGAACATTTGGGCTATTAGCAGAGAGGAAGCTCGCAGTGTCATGAAAGTTTATATCAAATGATTGTTGTACCAAAGGAGCTGGAAAAACAATTTTTTTTAAAAAACCCCCACCACTGTATCATTTTCCGTTTGTTTTGGTTTTGTTTTTTTTTTTAAAACAAAAGCTCAAATACTTCAGCTATGAAAAAATGGACAGTGTATTAACGCTTCATGTTGCTTACATAAAACAAACAAACAAAAAAACACCCTGTAAGTTTCAGTCCAGAGCCCTGTATCGCTAATCCTTCAAGATAGAGTCTTATCTCAAAGTTGCGTTTCAAAATAAGTTCTAATAAAAATTAAGCACCAGCCAAGGCAGGAAATACAATCCTTGCCCTACCCTTTCTATCTTGTTCCCCATGATTACAGACCTATTGAGTGTGCTGTAAGGAAGCACACAATAGAATGAGATCAAATAATAAATGGAAGCAATACATCAGCCATATACTCCTCTAGCCCAAAACAACTTTCCCCTCCAATTTCAGTCCACGAGGCCATGAACAGAATAGCACGTATTACCCTTTGTGGGCAAAAGGTGTATTAAGGGGAGAGGAAAAAAATGTTAGTTGATTTTGTGGGTGAACAAACAACAGAGTTTCCCAAAGGAATCCTAAAGCTGAAAAGATGTGTGGATTCAAGTCATGTATCTGTCACGAATGAGTGTTTTAAGATTGCTTAAAGAGACAGAGGTTTGCATCACCACAGTATCACAATGTTAGGCTTGATTTATTAATTTATTTCAAAAGATAAGTATTTCATTAATCTGTGTGATCTGTTTTGTTTTTTTCCATTGGGGATGTGAAAAACTGTGGTACCCTGAATCAAGGGTGTTTTCCTGTCTGTGGGGACAGGTGAGTCTCTACCAAATATTTGCCCAGAATTGTCTCAGAACTGGAGAGAAGTATGTTTTTCTCATATTTCTCATCCTGACTAAGTTTTGATAGACTTAGTATGCAGAAGTCTGTGCAGAAGTCTGCAGTGATCCCCAAACTATAAGAACTGCTACACCTTGCTACACAAACTCTGGATTAACCCAAAATTATGAGATGAAAACCCAATAATTTTTATCACTGATTTATTTGCTATAAGATACTGACACGGTAGCTGTTGTTCTCAAAACTGTACAGAGAACTGCATTGCATGGTGCAAACAAAGTTATTCTATATGCTGATGCTAAACAAATTGTGTCTTACAATGAATTTTTTGTAAATTACTCAAAAAGTTAGCAGAGTCTGTTTTTATTACACCATTTATCTCTTTGTAAAGCTGCAGTATTGTAACTTTAATATTCATAATGCTTTACTGCTAATACTGTACTAGATTTTGCAACTTAGAAGTTGGTATTATAGACAGCATGAAACAGCATTTTGTCTCTAAAAGGTTGAGCAAAGGCTAAATATCCTTAAATTACACTCATGGCAACATAAATGTTTTGAGTTCTTTTGCAATCACAGTTTTGTTAAGCAGCAGCATTACTTTTGTTGAACTTGTAAACTTTCCAGTACAAACTTGCTTTTGTTGACAGTATGGTTTTTGTAGCATTTTCAAGATAAAAAACTATTTTGATGATCAGAAGAACCTGGCACTTGCTTATAAGAGAAATAGGAACAAATGTGGACATTATTTTTTGTTCTATTGTGGTGGGCACTTGCAGAGGATAAAGTGCATTAAAGCATAGGAGCTGATGAGACATAATAAGAATGATGTAAATACATAAGCAGATAATTGTCTGGACAGCTGCATGGAGTTAAGCATTTTAAGCAATTATCTGTTGTATTGACTGGTCCATAAGCATCTGGTTCTATGCTTCATGAGCAGTATGAGCTGGGAGAGATGAGAGGATGCTGAAAGCTGGGGACTGGGGACTCCACCTGGGCTGAGGTGTTTCCATGGCCTCTGCTTTTACATTAGGGCTGGGTTTGCAAGGGGAGAACCTGGCTGACTTGATTTCCTGTCGTGGCCTTACTCTGCAACCTCATGAACCAAAATTATTGCTGTCACCTTCCCTTTGTAAAAACCACTTCAGTGTGGCTTCTTGTTTGGAACTGGACACAGCTGCTGGGATGCATAACAGTTGGTAGCCCTTTGCCATGTAAAAGTCACAGAGAATGGACTGAATGCTCACAGCCTGTGTGCAGCAGGAGAAAATGACACTAATGCCTGTGGAAAAAAAAAAAAAAGGAGGCAACCAGGAAATAAATGAAAAAAAATCCATGAGAAAATGGATTTTGTGGTGTGTTTAACCATGGCTAGGAGGAGGTGCCTATGAAATGAGAAAGTTTGCTTGCCTGCCTGTAGGGTTTATTTGTTTTTTAAAGTTTCCTTTAAAAAGAGCAGGGAAAATCAAGCAAAAAGTTGAGTTTTTCATCAGCTGGTGACTCAGAGAGCCCAAGCTGTGAGCAGCTCTGCAATTTCTCACTAAGGACCATGTGGTTCTCTCAGCTTTGGTGCAGAGACCCCCTTGAAAGACCCATTTGGACAAGCTAAAAATTTATTCTGGTGTCTAAAGCTAAGCAAGCAGATGGACTTTTATTAGGAGTGGAATGTCCTGAATGAAAGCAGGATTAGCTTTGTGGAAAATCACCTGTGCTAAATACTAGTTTGGGGCAGTGACTGATTTAGTGGCAGTGGATGGAAGAAGCCAAACATCTGTTTCCCTTGATCCTTTTTGAACATTTCCCTCATCCTTTCATAGCAACCAAGCCTACATGCATTTCAAGATCAAAGTTCTCAGCTTCCTGAACATTTCCTATATTTAGCTAGTACCTGCAGGAAGCAATGACCTTTTTCAATTGGAGATGAGTTGGATGAACTGGGATTCTTACCTGTGTGTACAGCTTTCTTCCTCACATCCAGCATGGTCATGAATGCCCACAATTGCACATCCCTGTAGTGTCAAGCTCATCTGAAATAAAGTTTCACATCTGCTGATCGATGATGGACAGCAGTAGGATCTCCTTTGCTAAAGACACAATTGATCTGGGATGTGTGAGATTACAGAAAGGCAAGACTTGGGTTTCCATCCCATGTAAATTGCCAAAATTTTGGACATTTTTTGACTTCTTCTTTATCATCTAATGCAGTCCACTGAAATCTTCTACTTTGACTATTTCTAAGCCTTTTATTTATTACTCAAGCTACTATTAATTTACTAGATATGTTATAGATTCGTGTTGTATGATACATATGTGTGTGTCAATATGCATTGCTTTTTTTTTCTTTCTTTGAAAAGGTTAAAATGAGCCATTCTGACAATTCTGAAGCTGAAATAGTTCCCCAAACATATTTTTCCAGTTTCTCTGCAGGATTTCCCTCCAGTTCTATAATGAAACCATTCAAAACAGACTAAACCGGCAAAGTATTTAAATGACAATATTCCAAATGGCAGACACTTCAGAGAGAAGCACTGGTACATGCTATGTGTTTTTTGACACATCTTGGTTCCTTGGTACAGTATGTATTAAAAAGCTTTTCCCTTTTTTCCATGATATTCCTCATTTGTGGAGGGTGTGCTCCTTGGAACAAACTTGCTGTCTAAGTAGTCTCAGGATGAGGGCTATTACAGCTGAAAAAGTGTATAACTGTCCCTTATTTAATTAATGGCAATATACCATGCAGTTGTTAATAGTTACATTATGGGTTCTGGATTTTTTTTCTAATGTGGTTTTCTGCTACTGGGGCTTTGATTATTTTTTGAAAGAACAAGAAAGCTGAAGGTATCTGTACCACTGTGCAACTCCTGGAAGAGCTTAGATAGATCGAAAAGGCATTTCTAAGAGTTGATTCTATTGGATAATTTTTGTTTTCCAGACTTTTTTTCTCTCTTTTCCCTGTCTCATCCATGCTGACATGACTGGCACTTTAATTGCATAATATTACACCTTTTCAAATTCCATTTCCCTGTGATGGTGGAATAGCAGTTCTCCCATCAAGATGCATGAAAGTGTATTCGGCTGTGGGTGGGGGAAGGAATTAAATATATTTTTATGCAAAACTCATCTATACTTCAAAAATGAGCCATTTTCCATGTGGAAACAGATTTGGCTTCCTTAAAAAACTGGCTGACTTCCCTGGAAAATGTATCCATTTCAGCCAACAACTCTCGGAACTAGCAGAACTTTCTTTGCAAACATTTTGAACCCAAAGGCAGCACAGAGAACTTTTCAGGGTGAGTTTGTTTGCTGTTTTATAGTTCTTCAGTGGTCACCCAGCTATGAAATTGGCTTGGTGTCATAGTGAGCAGCTTCAGGTTTTCCAGAAGTGCAAGACAGCAACTACAGTTCCAAGCAATTGAAAACCTGAGTTTATCCTCTCATCTGGAGTGTGGTATTGGCCACAACATGGAGCTCCTCTGGAGCCATGATGTGACACTCACCCTGCTTTCACGGAGAGGAATGTCTAGCACAAGCTAATCCCCAAACACCACCCAGACCCAGTCCTACCTCAGTGTCTGAAACATCATGATACACCATCCAGGCACACAGAAAGTGGAGAGATATTTCCCTTTGCTGTAGTGATGTTGTGTGAGTAAATTACTGGGCACTATGCTAAGACTTTACTGTAGAGTTTGGCTTGTGCCAAGGACGGATTTTGTTACACGACTGTAGATGTGCCACGTGCCTTGCCTTTGCCCCTAGAAATGCCCAGACTGCTGGGGGATTAATACAGATTTGCAGGATGTCCTTGGGGCTCATACAAATGTGATAGGAACAGCAGCATGAAAAAGGGTATTTTCTCCTTTGAGTGTTCTGTTAGTGGAGGGTGAGGGAACTTATTTTTGAAATCAAATTATCTTTCTCTCTGGCTTCTTGGTCACTCCAGTGATGTAAATCTCACTCAAATGGCTTCTGGTGCCTGGAATCTGTTTGATCCATCCTGACTACCACGTGTTTGGCTCTGCTGTCAGAGCATGGTGAGGTCCTACAAGACACTGAGCTGCAGGACACTGAGTTAGGAGCCCCACACTCCAGCTCTGGTGCCCTGCCCCTGTCAGCTGGCCCACTGCAGTTCTTGTCTCCTGTGACCCATTGCTCCAGGTGTGTCACCTGTTATTAAAGAGGACACAATGAGAACCTCCATGTCGTGGACCAAATTAAAACCTCCAGCTCTTCTTGCCTTGAGCTGGTCTTGAAGTGATGATGGCAGCAATAGGGCTTTGAGGAACATGATCTAGAGGAAAGTGTCCCTGCCCATGGCAGGAGGGTTGGGACTGGATGGTCTTTAAGGTCCTTTCCAAATCAAACCATTCTGTGATTCTGTGATTCTGTGATTCTGTGATTCTGTGATTCTATGATTCTATGATAAAGTGCTTTTCTCCATGTCACAGAACAAGTGAATGGGAGAACATGTTTTGCAATGTTCCTATCAGATTTGAAGCACACAGCTCAAAACTCACTCACTAGCTGCTTAAAAAAGTAAAGAAAATTCTCTTGGAGGATCTTTTTTTCATGGTGGGTTTTAACATGCCATCATCTTTCCCTTTTGAAAACATATATTAAAAACTCCAACATAATTTCTTTCCTTGCCAATGTCAGTGCAAGAGGAGGAAGAATACTGTCATTTGGGTTGCTAATGTGCTATTCTGTTGTCAGCTAATGTGTTATTCTGTTGTCATAGTAATAAAATATTGTTATTCTGCTCAATTTTTATTTAGGAATTGTCTTTAAGCTTCAGATTTAAACTGAATTAACCTATTTTCTCAAGTGATTTGCGACACACCTTGGACAAGAAGAATGGAGTTCAATGGAAAAGAGCGACTGGTCCAGGTACTCTTTTATCTTTATGATAATTTTATGTCTCTTCTTGTGGTTACTGTCCTTAATAAAGACATCCTGAAGCTGGTTCTGCTAATCAATACATTTATGCAACAGTCAGGGGCTGCCATATGGTGACATTCTCCTTTGAGCCTGTTCCCGACTCCTGGCTGGGTCTATTTCTGGGTTTACTGAGAATCCTCCGAGAATAACAGCTGGGTGTAAAATGATAGCCCGAGGGTGCTGTCCAACACACACTTCAGATTTTGGATTATTTATATATTTAGGCAGATAGTGATAAAGTGGAACTCACTCCCTTATGGTTTCTGATTCTAGAAAGCAGGTTTTTGTACCGGCTCACCAAATGCTCTGACTGAGGCAGTGGGGCACCTTGCTGAAGGAGCGTGGTCTTGATATAGGAACATCTAAAAAATTAACCTGCTGGAATATGGAATTGTGGGCTAAAATGCTTGTCTTTTAGTGATGGAAGCATGGTAAATACCGAGACTGCTGGAGATTGAAATTTTGACTTATCCAAGGTGAATTCCAGGAGGAGATGGTGTAACTGGCTCCCTGACCTCAATGACACCTACTTGGGCTCCTCAGGTGTATTGATGCATACTTTTGGTATATTTTGTTGGCTCTTTTGTCGTTTCTGCATGTGCACAGAGCAGCAAAGCACAAACTAATTTGTTCTCTGTTGGCTGCACCTGAAAACCACTTATTTCCAGATCTTTTCAGAACTGTTTGTGTCACTTCACCACTCACAAGACTATGACTAAGGGGACTTGCAGTCAGACCCAGTGCAGACTTTCCCCTCATTCTGCAGTATATCTACATTCCATGGGGAGTGAGCTGTTTTGCAGTTACCACTCACACTGTGGGGTTTCTTCCCACCCCATGGGCATTTCCACAGCATATCCAATCTTAGCTCTGAAGGTTCAAAACACACCTGAACCAACAGTCCCAAATGTTTGTCTTTGGTTTGGGAAAGCATTGTCAGAGTGGGAGGAGTTGCTTGCAGCTACTCTGCCAAAGGTTTCAAGTAATCCCAAACAATTGATCTTTTGAAAACTTTTAAAGGTCCCCACAATTTAGGCCATTTTCTTTTTCAAGTGGATGGGCATTATGGCATGAAATAATGAGAAATGGAGGAATCAGGTTTTACAGAGTGTAGCAAATTAGTCCAGATTAAGATCACCACAAGAGACTTGGTGCTCAGTGGCTGAACAGCTCACACCTTTTCTGTGAGGATGCAAACTGCTATGGAGCACTTGGGATGAGGTGGTGCTGGCAGGTCCTCTGATGAATGTGTGCCTGGCACAGTGACCATCACTTGAGGTGCTTCATTGTAGTTACATAAGCCCCATTTCTCACGTTCCTAATTGCTTTCAAGACTGAAGTTGTAGGCACCACCCAGCAGTGATTCACATTTCTAGAGGCAATTGTTCCCATAAAAGAATAAGTTATATTTTGTACATAGGAGCGAATGACCCTATGGAGAGTAAAATATTTTCCCAGCCAGCTTATTTCTATGCCGGAAAACACTGCCTTAGGAATAACTTATCCAAGGATTTCCAGATATGACTTCCAATTGACTTTAAAAGTAAGACTGATTTTCCAGGCAGACAGAGGCCAAAGGACATTCTTACCAGACTATTCATTGGTAACAGAGAGATGTGCATGAACTGATTAGAAAATAGCCTTTGATATGTTACAATACGGTCTCATAGTTCAGTTCTATGACTTACCATTAGTGGAAACAAATGCCTGCATTTCAATAACATCTACTGCTGCTTCCCTCTCTTAGTGCAGAAGATAAAAAGTGAGAGGAGCCAATGTCAAACATAGTTTTGGGCAGATCTTTGAAGATTTATGGTGGAAAGTGTTTTGACATTTATAAGGCACATTTAATCACCACAGGTGGTGTGAGGTAGATAGATATTTTACTGCTCACACTAAAAAACTGCAGAAATTATTTCAATGTGGTCATATAATATGGTATAATGGGAGGTGTTGGTATCTCTTGAGGCTAAGCAGTGCAGTTAGGAGGTCATGGACATAATTCCTGGTATTATTCACAGAACAGAGACTTGGGTTTTGAGATGGGTGTTTTGTTTTAGCCCTCTGTCCCCATCACCCTCTGGAATCCGAATTGCTGCTTTCACTTGGATGTTGTCTTCTGTCCCTGCAAATAACGTAGCCATACAGGAGTGCAGGTCAGGGCCAGACTGAGCGTCTGGATAATATGGTGATCACCATTCCTAGAAAAAGTTGCATTCTCTACCTTACTCACACGTATGACCATGAGATTATGCTTCCTACTCATGTAAAGGATCCAACAAAATATAAACCATGCAGTTGATTCAAATCCCATGAATGGGATCAGCCATAAGGCCAACCCCATTTCTAACTTTCAAGAATGGATGGAGCCCAGTCCCTGTCTTTCCTCAAACCACTGAATTATCCATCTTAAATATGGTTCCTGAAGAGATATTTCTTGATGCACTGTCTTCAGTGAAACAGTGGCCAAAACCACAACCAATGAAAAATAAAACTTATAAAAACTTTTTCATATTTTATGTAACCTCTTATAAACACAGAAAACACACAACATCTTGAATAACCAATGCCTGCCCACACCTGGAATTAAATAGGCTCCTTCTCCGTATGGGGAGAGGTGGCCCTGGGGGAAAAAGTCCGATGTCTCCTCAAAGGTTCAGTCGGGAGGAAATGGAGTGCAGGCTGGAGACCGGACTGTCACCAAGTGAAGCTGGTGATAATGGCCCTGGGCTGAGCTGAAATGTGGTCCTGGGCCAGACCCTGAGAGGGTCTCAGAGGGAGCTGAGCAGGGACATTAACACCTACTGGTGCCCTCAGGACATTGACGGTCTGTTATTTTCTTTACATTTCTTAAATTAACTTCACAAGACCAAAAGATAGGGAGCAACAGCTTGGAAAGGTAAGCAGGAATGTGCATTCAGAGGTGTCAGCTTGTTAAAAACTTCTCTGGCCTTAACAACCCTTGAGGTGGGGGTGAACCAAGGAAGAGAAATCATTGGACCAAGCCAGTGTTCAAGGAGCTCTCTGCCATGCATAGCAGTTTATGGGCCTCAAGTAGCCTTAAAGAAAGTAACCTGCAAGTTCTGTAATTGATTTCAGCAAGAGGAAAGTTAAGAGTATGTATGTTTAGAGACTCTGTTAGGAAAAAGATTTTGCAATTTCCTTTGAAAACAGCACCTTGGTGTGATGAGGACTTTCATCATTGCAGGATGTTTATTCAGAACAACAGTTACATGCTAGATGAGTATGGCTGACCACATTAAGAGGGTCTGTCCCTAGCTGTTTCATGGCTAAAATCCAAATATACCTTCAGCCTATATATATGCCCATATAAACACAGACACCTTGCTAACATGTGTGAGCTAGGAATGAGTTTGCCATCGGCTCTTTTAATAATAAATAGAGGTAGAGGCAAATCTGTGACTCAGATCTTGGTGAGCTTGGAGGGAGAAGAAAGCTTTGCTTTGCTCAGACTGCTGTGTTTTATAAGCAGAGGCAGGCTGCCCTCTATGTACTTCCCACACCCAAACCAAGGTCAGATAAATCCAGACTAGACAGCTGGTTCTTCTCATCTTCTTCCCTTACCTGTTAAAATATATATATTATGCTTCTCTCCATACAACCATTGCCTATCCTGGGAGGGGAGGTTTGATTAATGTAATTAAAATATGTGTGCTGCTCTCCCGCTCTGCCCATGGGGGCAACATGTGGCGCCTATAGTTTTAAGTTAATTTTTTTCCCTTGGAATGGAATCCTAAACTCTAATTTCTATAGCCTGGATGGTTGGAAAACTGTGTCTTAAATGTATCTAAAACGGCTCATTCCCTTTCTAGGACATTTACTGGGATCTCCAGTGTTTCCAGAGACACATGCCTTGGAAATATTAACTGGGTATATTAAGAGACATCATGTGACAAAGACTTTTAAAAGCTGCTTTACCTTCCCATTAGTGCACATTAGGCCTTAGTAAACCAAACAAAAGGTGATCATGGAGCCACAAGGATCAACATAGCATTAATTTATTTTCTGTTGACTCATTCACAGCACTTTTCCAAGAAAATCCTTAGGGCCCAACTATTTAATTGCTCAGAGGGTTTCAATTTGGGAATGGTAAAGGGCCTTCCAGGCCACAAAGCAACTGGCTCTCCCAATGTGAATGCATTAATAGCACTGATGGGAGAACACTAATCCAAGAGAAATGTGAGCTGTGGGTGCTCTATAGTTGGTACAAGTGTATGTGTTCAGACTAGACAAAAATGTAGAAATGTGTCTGTGCTGCCTTTGGATATAGGGCCCTCGTGGGGAGTCCTAAGTGAAACACCACAGGAGTTTGCTCAAAGTCCAACTCCATCACTGCACTTTGATAATAATGAGGCAAAATATTCTTCCCCCACCAAAGGTGTGTTCTGTTTTCTGACAGTTAATGCAGTGAAACAAATTTCCTAACTGGCAGCAAAACGAGATGCTGTAATTTCCGAAGTGTTTGGGCAGTTTGAAGGGCTTGGCAGACAGTGGAAACTTTTTCAAGAGCTGGAGGCCAGAGTGCTGCTTGGCTGCAAAAAAATTTTCCCCTGCATGGCCACGTGCCCTCAGAACTGACCTTGCACCCAGGGAGGCTGGTGGAGGTCTGGCCCTTGTCCTTTGGGGAAATGCAGCAGCCAGAAGTGGAAAAACACCTGTATTGAGCCCAGACAGACAGAGCTGCCAGTCTGAATGAGTCCAGTTAGGAATTAAAAGCCCCAGCTGACACCCTGTGGTGCCAGTAATATTCCTTTTAGTCAGACTCATCATAAGAACTGTGTTAACTCTACTAATTTGCATCGGTGTGTTGTGTGGGTGCTCACTTTGCTGTGCATTTCTGTGAATGAGAAAAATACACTGGGTCTACCAATTTCCATCAGTGCTCTGTCTGGGCACTCACTTCGATGCACACTGCTGTGAATGAAATCTCAGCAGAACACCAGTTCCAGCATTCCTGAATATTGTCACTGCTTAAAACTTGTATCTGAATTTAGTCTCAGTCACCTTTGCCTTGAACAAAAATACAGATCCAAGCACTTTTTGTTCTTGCTGTGTTGGTTGTCTTGACCCAGGTTTCTTAGCTGAAGAATTTTTTTCTTTTACTCTTCTTGCTTTATTTTTCCTTCTCTTTCTGAGGTACAAGGGGTTTATTTCTCATTTATTAAATTACAGGTGAGAAGCAAAGGCAGTCTTTGCTGATCAGTTACATATCCTCATTATATATTTATCAATTTTTTTAATCCAATTTTGCCATAGTATGATTGATATTGTTCAGAAGACATAAATAAATAAATCAAGTCACAAAGGCAAAAACTTCCTAATATGTTTATTATCAAACATTTTCCCATTGTTATGACTGGTACAGGTAATGGCAATATTACTATTTATTATTGGTTGCATGAAATCAGCACTGATTTTACGAAGCACATTATTGTGAACATGTTAATTTGTGAAACTGAAGGCAGCCTTCCTCTTCAGAACTGATGGAGAGTTTGGACTACCTCTGGGCTGGTGTGTAGTTGGAAAGTGAGTAATTATATAATCTCAGTTGGTCCATCTTTGGTCAGAGTTGCATCTTGCACTATAGATAAAGCCCTGCTCAAAAACAGAGGAAATGACCAAATAGCCACTGAGAAACAGTTACATGCAAGGGGTAATGGGTTTGAAGTAAAATACAGGCAAATTATATTACATAAAAGGAAGAATTATTTTACAATCAGAGTGGTGAAACACTGGAAGAGATTTTCCAGAGAGGTGGTAGATGCCCCATCCCTGGAAACATCCAAGGTCAGGTTGGGCAGGGCTGTGAGTAACCTGATCTAGTTGGAGATGTCTCTGCTCATTACAGACAACCTTCTAACGCTCCTTCCAACCCCAATTCTTCTATGATCCAGTGAAAACCAAGAGGGAAAATAAGGTTCTCACTGTATTTCAATAGTGAAGGGTCTGCTCGTTCACTTCTGCCACTGTTCTCTTCTGAGTGGCACTGGGAGGACTGGTGTCCTTCACCACAGTGCAGTTTCTGGCAAAGGTTTGGCACGGTGTGGCATACAGATGTGTGATAATTTTTACTTCTCATTGTAAAGGATCACATCACGTGGATCAGCAATAGTTTGAAGTCAGTCAATCAGAAGTCAACAAAGTTGCACAGATTTCTGTCAACTGAATATGTAGCAAGCAGTTTCTTCTGCCAACTGGAAGTAAATGCAACTTATCTTATGCTTAGGCTGGGCTTCCCAGTATGGATGCTGTTGAAAACCTCACTACTCCCTTCAGTATGATATTTCTGTTCCCTTGTGCATAGTGCACTACAAGAATGTCTGGTACCTCAGCAAATGTGAGTAATCCAGTGCTTGTGTGGGACTCTTGGGGAGATTTGGACTAGATTAGGGCTTGCAAATGTGTAAAAAAAGAAAAAATCACTAAATATCACAGTCTTTATTTGGTAATTAAGTAGTTGACAAAGTGCCTCAAGGAAAGAAATCAACCCATTTGTGTACATGTATATGCATTATACATATGTGCAGTTATTTTAGTCACACAAGCCATGTATACAGCTAAATTTATGCTTCTATGAGTCTGGTTTGCTCCCTGAGCAGACAGAAGGTCTCAGATTGTGTAGAACTGTGGAACATCTGCAACCTCCTTTCTTCAGTTCTGTGCCAGGTGGCTTGGGGTAAAATGACACGGTCCAGAGGCTGTTTTTGGTACCCAAGGAAAAGTGGGCCCTAAAAGCTGTGTTGAAGTAGAGCATTTCCAGAACTACTTCCTCAGTAAGGCTTTTTAGGGACTTCATAATAGTCTGACAGCATGGGTGTTAACGTTGTCAGTTTTTCCAGAGGAGAACTCTCACACAGGGAGTGAAAAACCAACCACAGACTGTCTAAAGGAGCACTATGGCACAGTTACTTCAATGTAATCCAGCTAATGAAATCTTTGCAGAAAGGGAGGACTATGCAGAAAGTATTTGTCGTTGGAATTGTGCTAATGCCCCTCTTGTGGCATGCACTGTGACGTTTTGCAAGGATTTTAAAGATATTTGAAATGGGTATTGACAAATAAACAGAAATTACTAGGAAAAGTATGTTACAAATCCTGAAAGCCTTAGCCTTTGTTTATGCTTAGGCAATCAGTCTTTACCATCAGATCACAGAGTTGGGCAATGTGTTTTCAATATCCAACAGGATTGTTAATATATTACTTTGACATTGTCTCGAGGACCAGGCTGAGGATTCCAGTTTCCACTGGGATCACTGAGAGTTATGGGAATGCAGTAGTCAGTGCACTTTATAGAGTATAAGAACCATCTCATGCTGATAGCTCCCCAAAAACTGTTGTTAGTGATTACTGAACAGGAATGTTTCTGAAGTGACACACAGCAATAGGAACCATATGAGTATTTGTCAGAATTTTTTATGAGTGAAACTGGGGAAAAAAAATTTGCTGATAAAATTTGGGAAAACTCTGAAGTTGGTAGTGTAGCCAGGAATGAGAACTGCATGTTCAACCAAAAGCAAAAGTATCTTGATAAAATATATTGTAATGCAGTCAAATGAAGTAGATACATGGAGGAAGAGAACAAAAATTAATCAGAATTATGCAAAGGCAGTTGTGGAAAAACTCATGAGGCTGAGTTCTGCTGACATGTTTTATCCCAGGGACCAACAAACACTGAGTTCAGTATGGAGGTAATTTAACTCAAACAAGGGAAAACCATGCTCAGTTTCAGTGTCTATAATTGACAGAAATACCATTACAATGATTTGAGGACTAAAGAAAATGCCTCCACAGGTAAAGTATTTGGCACTTATAGAGTTTTGTGTTCAGCCAGCCAAAAGGAAGTGGAGTAGCTGAATTTGTTATAACATCTACACACCTTCACATGAAGAAAGTACCAACTCCTGAAGAGTCCTTTCAGCTTGTGGAGTACAGAATAGTGAGGGTCTAAATGCTGAAACTAGACATTTTCAAGTGGACAATGTGAGTTTTAACAGTGCAGGTAGTCAACATTTGAAATAAAAAGTGGCAAGAGAAACAGCCATTTCTTCATCTCATATTGTCCTCATACCAAGATTGGTGGTCTTTCTAGGGAAAGTACTCTAGTATTACACAAATCAAAATTCTTATCACAATATCAGGTAACTGGGAGCAGTGCAGTGTCCCGTGAGACACATTTTTTACCTAAAAACCCTATGAGGAAAATTGGGCTATTTCAGGCTGAGCTATTTAAAATCTCTGAGTATTTTGTGCTAACAAGTTTTCCTGAATTGCATCAACTAGACATGCTTAAAAGACTGTACAGGAATCCAAGGATGCATCTTCAGGCACAAGAAATATCTATGAAATGTTGATTTGGTGCCTGGCTTTCCAGAGCACACCAATTGCAATGGAACTTGAAATTCTTCATTTACCCATCTGATGCATTGTAGGTCTCCTAGTTCCTCACATCCCCAGAGTAATCACTAGCAATATCCAGTGTGAACTACTAATCAAGCCACTACTAATCAAATGTAATTAGGGCACCCCATTAATCAAGCTCTAGATTTCACAGGACTTGGAACAGATGTAGGAGGTAGTAGCCTTCGTGAGAGCTGAAAGGAGATTGCAGTGAAAAATTAGTATATATATATATATGTCAATTTTCCTAAATTATTCTATAATTCTATGATTTTTCATCTCTCTGGTTCATGACTGTACTATTTTAGTCTAGTTTTCCATTTCAGTTTTGAAATAATTTGCACGTAACGTTTTGACCACTGCATTTTGCCAGCTTAGAAGAAGACAGTCTCTATTGCAAAGAGCTTTCTCTGTGTCCACACTGAAGGGTTCAAACAACTTATTTATTTCAGATGTGTGGCTCAAGTCGAAGGTGACCTCTCACAGCTTTCAAGTAGGATCCATCTTCTGGCCAACTGGTTTGTCTGGGATGGCCAACACAGCAACATGTGCTTCTCCTGGCTCAGCAGCACGTAAGACAATACTGGGACATTGCAGAAGGTGGGGGGACACAGAAGATCAGAGGTGGGGTGGTGGTGCTGGGGAGGTCCTGAGGGGAGGGTCAGTGAGCATGCAGTCTGCAGGGGGGGGAGATGGCAGCGAGACCAGGAGCACGGTGGAGCTGCTGGTTTTGGGGCGGCACAGTTGTAAGGAGCACGGCAGACATGACCATGGAATCCACTGTATGCTGAGCTCAGGCTGAGGCTGAAAGGCAGTGCTTCAAACGAGGGCAGAGAGTATTTAGCACCTTCCCATGCCAAGGTCCTCACTACTGATCCTTGAATATCTTTTCTATCCAGCCAAGTGAGCTTGTGCTTGGGAGAGATTTAATATCAAACATAGTGTGAAATTCAACCTCTCCTGTTAGACGAGCTCTGACAATGGAGCTGCCATGTGCTTGGTGGGTCATGTCAGCCTTAATTTACTGCTCCTGGGTGCTATGGAAATGTCTCAAGACTGTCACACTCCCACACTGTTGAGCTCTTGACTTGTACAAAGTGACCAGGCAGAAGCTAATCACAGGAACAGGGTCTTCAGAGGGGAAAAAAGCATTCAAAAGCACCTTCCAGTATCATTAGACCTGTTTAAATTTATGTGGACTGGAACATTACTGACAACACAGCAAGCCACCAAATGACAAAAAAATAATCAGAGTTGGTAAAAAAGGAGTGCATGGGATGATCAAGGAAAAGAGACAAGAGGGAAGAAGCATTATCTTCAATTTATAATTGGGGAAAATGAGAGTGGGAAAAGGGTCAGAAGACCCCTCCTCAAGTGTCAAACCCACTTAGACTGCAAGAGAGAAGGTTAACTCCTTTTGCCACAGACAGAATATACACAAAACATCTACATTTTTTGTGAGAATAATAATAAAAAAGGGAAATAATCAGTAACATCTTTCATCTGAATCAGCTTCAATGTCTTTCTCATGCCCTAACCCAAGCATTATTGCTGCTGTTTGATTCAGGCTGCTCTTCCCACAGCATACAGAGTTACAGCACATGTGAGGTTAATTCTGCAATTTTAGTTCCATTTCCCACTGAACATTTTTTTCATGTATTTCAAACAGTGCAAGCAAAGAGACATTGTTTTACTTGCAGAAACCAAGCATAAAGAAATCAAAAGTGGAATGCCAGGACTCCCTCATTAAAGATGAAATACAGATGCTACATGGCGCAGTTTTGTAGGCAGACTGTGTAGAGTAAAAGTCCCTTAGACTGTGTAAGCTCAAGGGTCCAAGCAGGTTTGTCTGTCCCCATGCTGCCCCTCTCTGCAGTTCAGAGATACCTTGTTCTGTGCTCAGATTTTTGGCATTGGATGAAAGTCCATGTACTGCTCTATATCAGATTAGTCGTCTGAATGGGAAGTCAGGTTTAAATTGTTTAAGGACAGAGGAAATCTTTCTTTCTAAATAAATATCACAAAAGCCAGATACTCATTAAAATACTGTTTGTGTAGGAAAGAAGCCAGTAAAAACACACAAGAAGGTGCTGAGCCAGGCAATAACATTATGGAGTTTTCTGACGTAGACCCCTCTGATGCGGCTTGTGGAGGCTTCCTCAGCAAGAGGCAGCTGGTCCTTCTTCAACAACATTAATTTGGGGGATGAAAATATGGGTTTTGTGATGGGTGTTCCAGATGGGCCTGCCAGAAATCCAGCTTTCATTCCCTGCTGTTAATCAAGATAGTGAGGTTTAACTCCAAGAGGATCTGTCTGGTACATTGTGAGGATCCCTCTCACCCCTGCTCCCAGGACTTAAATGCAAAACTTGTAAGTAGTTCCTTGGACACATATCCTTTGTCCTCTTCACTCAGCAATAACCCCAACCCCTCTGCTATAGCATGTGTCCAGCCACATGAATTCTGTGGTCCCTTATTAGACATAAGCACAAGGTGAGTGGAAGCCATGGCCTGAAAAACAGCTGTGCCTACAGGTCTCCAACAGTGGGAGATTTGAGCCACCTCGAGCAGAGCTGGGAATTGAACCAGGGACTTCCATAGCCTGTGTTCCACGCTGCTTCTCAAGGGAAAACATAATGTTACTCCCTCTGGAAATGACAGACAGATCCTGTAAAGAGCAGGGGATCACTTCATCCTTGAGGAGTGTGTGAGTACTCTTCAGCTCACTGATGGTAACTCTGTAATGCAAAGTGGCTGAAGTTGAGCCTGTCTGATTGTGAGCCTATCTGATGTCTTCCTAAAAATCACAGCAAAGTAATTTTCCCAAAGTGATGAGGAAAATCTGTGACATTAAGGGCCCCATTTTGGAGTGAAGTTTTGTGTCAGCTTCTAGCTTGCTTGAAATCTCATCAAAAATCATGCAGTGCCCTGATCAGTCCTGGCATGAAGTTATACTGGTACATCCTCAGATTGGAAATTGCCTTTATTCACCTAAATATTTGCCCTTCAACCTAACCTAGTCATGTGTGGTCCTGCTATGGCCAGTAAGGACAGACACCTCCAGATGGCAAATCACACCATCCCAAAAGAAACGTCTAAGCTGCAACCTGCCTTCCCCACGGACTACAGACAGACTGGGTGACTGGTTCTGGCTAGATGGTTAAGGATGAATGAACTGAATCCCAGCTTAAGCCACAGAGTCTTAGTCCCTGCAGAAAAGCTGCTTTGGCTGGGTGAAAACAGCATTTTCCCTCATGCATGCACTCGCTGCGCACTCACAGCAACTCTCTGAGTAGCCCTGAGCCACACTTGTGGATTCTTTGAGGTGGAGCAACCTTTAAATATAATGGTTACATTCAAAGCTGCTTTGCAGCTTTCCACTTGAGCCACAAACAGGGCTGTGCAGTGGTAAAGGGCTGCACCTTTTGTTACAGGACAGCATTATTCTTGTTTTATTGTCTCTATTACTGGGGCAAAGGTTTATGGAAGAGGTGTGTCTAGCCCTCATTTGGCACCCAGTGCTGGCAGGCTTGGGAACAGTTTGATCTTTACTATCAAAGTGTTCCCTAGCCTCAAAAATTGCCAGGTAAAATTCTATATCTCATGAAGAAAGCCATATTAAACAATCATAACAGTCCCTTCTGTCTGTTCAAGAACATTTTTCCTCCTTACATTAACTTCACACCAGTTTAATCCCTCTAACTTTATGAAATTTCGGAAGAAAATTGGACCTTCTGAAATCATGCCTTTAAAGCTCACTCTGAGATGGAAGTGCAAAAACTTGAAGACACTTCTCTTGATTTACTCAAAGGATCAAGGTGTAATGTGTACAAGTTCTTCCTTACAGGAGGAAGAAATTAACAGAAAAATTAATGTAAATCTTGAATCTATCAGGGATTACCATGCCCTGTGCTCTCTGTAACATTGCTCCCTCATGCAAGTGGCACAGCCCTCTAATTTTCCACTAATCTTATACAGACAGGATTTTTCCTCCTAATTTTGCTCTTGCTGCTGTTCAAATTCCACCACCTTTATGTGGCACTTTCTAAGTGTGCAATTCACAGTTGAATGTGAGATGAAGTCACAAACTCAGGCCATGGAGGGTGGACTCACAAACATCTCTGTGTCTCTCCAAACTCTTTCTTCCTCTTCCTCTCCTATCCTGGCTTGCAACACATGGGAAGTTTTTGTCATGGAAGATATTCATGGACAGGAAGGAAGCAAGTATTGTGTCCAGGAGCCATTGTGGCCACCTGCTTGGACGTTCACCTCAAAGGGCAGCCAACCAACAACCCCAAAGTTCAACCAACCAAGCTGAACATATCTGCACACAGAGTTCCTCCAGGCTTTGGGGTTAGGGAGTACAAGACTTTGGCCCAGGGTGCCTCCAACCCAGGAACCTCAAACAACAGCAGCAACAGGATGGTGCCAGCGAGAGCTGAGCCAACATTGTGCTGGATGTTCTCTATGCTGCAGTACATCTGAGGCATGCCATTCTTCCCACATATATTGCTGTACCCACCCAGTTATGAAAGAGCATTTGGCTGCCTGCCCTGCTGCTCCAACATTGCATCTTTATCCTGAATTAAACTCTAGTCCAAACTCTGCTAATACTCCTTTCCATTACTGCTATTTGGAAGAAGAGGACTTTAATGGTTTAAGACTGTAAAGACTCTGAGGCAAATGTCAGCACAAGCAAGAGGGAGGTGGATGTGTTGTTCCTGGTTCAGTCTAGCTTGTGCAGGTAAGGACAAGTAAAGAAAATGCTACAAGAGAGGCATTAACTGATAATAACAACCACACTACTAAGCCAGGATCTCTGGAAGGCTTGTTTTCATATTTCCTAAAGAGAAGGGTCACTCACAAGAAGCATGGAGTAAAGGCTGCATGTAAGAATGCAATAACAAAGTAGTCAAGAGTCCTGGGTCCTCCCAGAGAGAGAGCAAAGAGGTCCCTCTCTCTTGTTGGGAAAGGCAGGACAACTTGATCTCCTAAGGGTAGACAAGCAGCCAGGTGCTTGCATATGCTGGTCACACCTTCCTTTTACCATGCAGATACTATTCCTTCACGGCTGATTTCTTCACATTTTCCCTTACTGTTGTTACACGCAGAGTGTAACCCAACTCTGAGACCTGGCTCAGCATCCTTTCTGTCCGCAGGCCATTTAGATAGAGCTTAGCAATTTACTGCATGGGAATACCAGAAAAATGGCCAGTGTGAATGGACCATTGTACCCAGTGCCTTTATGTGTGTGACTTCACATGGATCTACACTGGATATGCATTATTAAATGTAAGTGGTAAGGAAATGAGAAATGGAAAACAAAAAACCCTCTGTAAACCTTAACTCCTGCAATGTTCAAAAAGCAAGACAAAGATGGCTGTTATCAGCTCTTTGTATGCATTTATTCGAAATAGAGCCAAATACCACTGAAAATGTTGTTTCTTCGTGTTTTAAACCAGAGTGGCTTGTTCTATCACTAACTCTGTGTGGTACCTTTCTGGGACACCCTCTCCTGGAATGCATTGAATAGTTACTCACTACAGTAACTGCTGCTCACCATGGTCTGAGAGCCAGGAGCAGGTGACAGGGATGTGCAAAACAGACATGACATTTTCTCATTGTACCTGAAACAAAATTTATGTAAAATTGAAGTTGGGTGTTGAGGACAACTCCTATGCTACCCCAGAGGCTGGTGAATGCCACGTGGACAGAGGGTAAAGCTTCCTGCATGTCAAATGAGAGCATCAAGAATTTATAAGAGCCTGTTTGTATTACCTGGGTGTTTGAGCCTCAGGATGCAGCATTTGGCTCTGGATCTAAAGGCAATCGTTTATTGTATATTTTATGACTGTTTATAAAAGCTGTTTGAAGAAAACAACAGAATATGTAATGTATTTTCTTTCCTGAGGTCTTTAGTCCATTAATTTTCTGTTATTTCAAGTGGCTAGAGTATAAATCTAAGTCGTTGTCATTTATATTAGAGATAAAACTAAAGATTCAACTGAGCTCCAGGCTGCATTATGAGAGTTGCTGTGTCAGGGTTTGAGAATGGTGAATTGAAATACAAAAGGATCAAGACAGGTTGTTTAATCCTGTGATTAAATCTTCTCACAAGCCTTGTAAGAATAGACTTTCACTCATGGTCCTACTGCAAATTCCTTGTATGGCCACAGTCAAACTTTTAGGGTTATTTTTTGAAGGCATGTATACCAAAGAAAGCCCCAAACACCACATTTAATGTGTTGATATTTATGGATGCCTAGATCCCCTGGTAGATTAAAGTGCCATAATGCAGAGATTAGTGTTAAAATATTTACTGCCCTGTATGGGGCAAATGCCAGCAATTCCCACTTGCTGATATCTGCAGCCTTCAGTTAGTTCACCATGAGAGATTTAGTCCATATCTAAATGGCTGAATGTTGGTTGATTGGTGTTTAATGGCTTATTTGATAACCATTGCCATGAAACAACATTCCAGCTAGAAAAAAAAGAGAAAGAAGAGATGTTTTTGTTTAAAGGAACAAAAGAGGGTTGCTGAAATTATGGACACTGCCCTCAGCTGTCCTGCAGGCTTGCTGTGTGACTGTGAAGGACTCTGCTAATCTCTCAATACGTCGGTTCACTACTCAACAATAAACCTTCCCTCTTCCTACTCCTTGTGTTGTCTATTTAGCTTGTCAAAATTCCAAGGCAGGAAACATCCTTGTGAGATGTGCCTTGGCTGGTATCACAGAGCCATTGGCAGGTGAGGAGTTTTTGGGGGCAAGCGTGTTGGGATAGCTCACTTACATGATAACCAGAATCTTTGTCAGGCAGAGAGAGGAGGCGCCAGAGCTGGAACAGGCAAGAAGACTAAACTCATCATGCTGAGAAGTGCTGCCCTAAGGCAGATGTGGGGGTTGTAGAGGAGCTTGCCTTGCTAATGCCTGCACTCTACCTGCTCACAGAAGTTTGTATACCAAGCTCTAGGGCTGGCAAGACAGGACTTATCTGCTTAAGAATAAATTCTGATAGAGACTGTGTGCCATTTCTGTGCCTCAGGCTGCTGTAACCTATACACCCTCAGCAGCTATTCTCATAGGATCTAAATCCAAGGTAGGGTTCTAGCGATCTTGAAATGTAGGATCCATTGCAAAATTTGCAGGCAATGGTTCTGGCAACTTAGCAGTTGCCTCTGGGCCTGGCATGGGCTTAAACTGCTCATGAGCTATCTGGGCTCCTCAGCTTGATTTCCATCCTTGTTTGACTCATACTTTATTTCAAGGATTGTTTGCATTTTTATGCCTCTGAGACTAGGTCCCGTGGGAATCCTTCCCAAACTCTTTACCTTGACCTCCTGTACTTCCAGCACGTAACCCCTTCTCAGAAGAGGTCATTTGATCCTCCACCATAAATACATGAATCAACACCTTATGCTTTTACGGGACTTTGCCTGAGTTTTCCAGTTTCCCAGCACCTCTGAAAGTGGATTCAAGTCCAGGTTTGATGGAGTCCCAGACACCTTGGTCTAGTGGGTGGCACCCCTGCCCATGGCAGAGGGTTGGAACTAGATGATCTTTAAGGTGTTTTCCAATCCAAACATATTTCTCTGATTTTATGGTTCCACGATTCAGATCATTGTGCTATAGTGAGGTTTGAGAGAAGAAACCAGAGTATTTTGAGAAAGCTTAACTGATTCTCCAGCTGTATCATCAAGCAAGGTGTAAGCTCGGCCTTAGCCAGTTAATTAGCTCAGCACTCATTATCTACAAGACATCTCATCTAACCAAGTAGTTTACAGAGATGTATACCTCAGAGATGGGCAACAAAATGGTGTGATGGTACTGCTATTGTTCTCTTCTGGCCCTGTGGAGAGGCCAAATACCTCTATTGGGTGTTTATTTGTACATGACTGAAATGAGTTCAGTACCACCCTGACTGTGGAGAGCAGAATGTGAAAGTCAAGCTCGTGTATTCTTAGAAGAGTGCCTGTGAGTAAAAAACCATAAAAATCATATATGCATAGGAATTCACAACCAGTACCCACCAAAGCTCATTTTCACTTATCTGCAGCTTCAAAATAAACAATACAACTCTGTGTGTGTACTTGCCCTAGCAACTAGACCTAGTTTTTCAATAGGAACCCACAATGTCATAGGGTTCAATGGAAAGGTTAGTGTAGGTTGCTGACAGTCTTAATTCATTACACTTTCTGGGTAGATGCTGCTTCCTGTAACCAAGGACCAAGTACAGCAAGCAATACCCATATATGTGTAACTAATGTATAGATATCAGAGGTCTTTTTACTTGCATGTGGTCCACTAGCTGTCTGTTGGATTATATGCCTGGGCATGTGCCTGATACTACCTGGTTAACCATCAAAAAAGCATGTCCCACTGAAAATAACCTCAAAAAAATTATGCTTCCAGTAAAATAGGATGGATGCCCTGGCCAAAGTCAGAGTACTGTTTCTGTGCCTCTGATCTGTGAGATAAGCACCTTCAGCCATGAAATACATAAATGAAAAAACCATTTAAAATGTATAAGATAAAGGGCAGGTAAATCAAGAAAAGGTTTGAAAAAATATATGAAAAATCCTCCAGGACGGTGAAAGATGAGCCAGGAGCCGAAAGCCTGTGCTGGCTCTTCCTGCTTCCTCTCTGCTCTGTGAGGCACATACATCTGCCTCATACCAAGGAGAAAGGAGACTCCTGAAGAACTGTTGGGCACCAGCCCCAGCCTTTCACACATCTCAGTGCCCTGTGGCTTCAGGAGTGGAGTGGGTCTGCTGGGAAAGGGTGGCTGCTCTGTGTTGCTTACTGGGAATGAATGGAGGGATCAACATCTCCAAGCTCCTTGCCTAAAACTGGGTGTTTTTTAGGTGCTCCTCTCTGATGTGGTTTGTGCTTTACCAGAAATGCTGAAGCTGCTGGACCCAAAGAACAGAGAGCTCTAGATGTTATGGTAAGAAAACATCACTGAGTCTTGCTCATTTGCAATAATGCTGCTCCATCCTGGGTGTTTTCCTGAGAAACTTAAATTCCTCATCCCCTCAGGGCTTGTGGTGAAGTGAATGGCAAAGGCTTAATTATTTCAAGAGCAACAAAATTGGGATTTTATTCAGGTAGGTATTTTTTTCCCCTCCCAGAAATGCAATTGGGCCACATCCTCTGCTGTAATCAAACAGCACTTGTACTTGTCAGAAACAATTCCCCTGACCTTGCTACACTGCACAAACCAACACACACATAGATGCAAGAGTCCGACCAAAAACACCCAAACACCACCTCCAACTTTCTTTGAAATCATTTAGGGCAGACTCCTTTTATTTAATAGAAATGTTGTGATGGAGTGCAACAATACATCCTGCATGCCAGAACAAGAAGAATGCCACTTTTGTGTAGGTAGGGAAATAGTTGTGATGTACAAAAGAGATACTGTTTTTCCATCAGTTTGGCCAAACTTTGCACTTAGCTTCTCATGTCAGGAGAGGGTGTGACAGTAGATAGGATGTAGCCTTTGAAATTCCATCTCCACAGAGAAAAGACAGATGGAATCCAGCTGGCGGATATCACACACGTTTTCTGTTCTCCTCCATATCACAGATCTGATAAACACAGAAGAATAACAAGCCTTTATAGAATGCAGATGAACAGAGAAGCCTATCTGTATGTAAAGGAGAAGGGCCACAGTTGACTGAATACTCATTTCTCCTAAATGAAAGTTAACTCCCACGATCTCATAAAGCGAGAACCTACCTGTTAGAGGCACATATTTGATTATATACCATATGAATTTCTTGACCTCCCATGGCTGTCATTATGCTGATCTCATTTAACATCATGCCATGTCAGACTAACATGGATATCAAGAAAAGGTGATGCAGGAGGAGGATGTTCTGCAGGAGTTCGCTGGGTTATGAATCTTTGTCTCAGAGAGCATGATTGCTAGTTATCCAAAGACTGCATTCTGGCTTTTTAAATAAGATCTTAGAGACCTGGGAATAATGTGCTAAGACAAGTGTTGTCTGGTGATGGGAACCAGGAAATGGTAGCTGTGAATACCTGAGTGTGAATGACTCATCCAGTGACCTCCTTTGGCTTCGCTGTGTCCTCTTCTAACCTCCTCATCTTTCCTACTTCAGACAGAGCTGCAAGGCTTTGTTACCCAGAGGATTTGGTGATATGATTCTGTGCTCTCCAGCAAACCTGACACAATTAATAAGAGAAGATGCCTAAGTAGAACAGGCTATTACTGCTGGTTTCAACCGCACAGATATTGGGTCACATTCTAAAAGGTTTTTCATTAATAGAGGGTGAATTTTCATCTCCTTTTACCCAATAAGTCAGCACTGTCTTAATGGAAAGTGAAGCCATGACAGAAGATGGCATTATGTTAGTTTAGATTTCCTCCCTACCCGAAGGAGCTGATGTTGCCATGAATTCCACAAAGAGGTAAATTTTAAGTGTCTATTCATTTGCTTCATCCCTATACTGGGATGGTAGTCATATCTTTTTTTCTGTTTTCTCCTGTATAATTTACAATGAAGCATTTCCTTCCTTCCCTGCTATTCTTACACGTATGAAGAAATTGGCATCACACAACAGAAATCCCAGTAGACAGGCTTTCTATCAGTATCAATGAAAGTCTCAGTTGCATCTTAGGTATCAGGTCCTGAGCTTGGTCCACTGCTACCATTTAAATCTACTTATGATTTGTGAGGTCATGGGCCTAAGTATTTCTTTTATTTCTCCTCAAAGGAAGCAGTGAAACCTGTTTACAAAAGACTTCTGGACTCCTGAAAGACACATAAAACATCACAGGTTGTTACAGAAATACAGAGTATTGGACCTTAAACTCCTGTTTCCAACAGCTGCTACATCTGCTGCTCCAGAGCATGCTGAAGTCTTTTGTTACCCCTAAATCCTACGGAGCCCCGCTACTTGTGGCTGCTGGACTTCAAACCAAGAAAATAAACCTGTAGTAGTGAGACATTTAAAACCAGAGGTAATTTTAAGAAGATTTACCCAAAGCCAATTGCACTGAGTAGGCAAAATCTACTCATAACTTTCACTGAATGATTTTACTCATTGCTCATGCATTTTTTAAGTCAGCCTTTCAAAATGAAATTCCAGGATCATACAACCCTAACTCCTGGCCTTATGTCTTTGTCCATTTTGAAGCATATAATGCATCATGTTGCATCTAAGCCTAAGGCTCCAGTGCCTTTGTCTCCCATGCACTTTACTGCACGCTGGAAACACCTCCTCAGCCATGTTTTCCACCTGCTGCCTGAAAATCACAGATGAGGAGAGAACTGCTTCTTCCTTGAAGAATTTAAAGCTTTGGCAGATGATAGGTTTCATCTGTCTGATAATAAGAAAACTACAGAGGCAGAAATTGGATTAGAAATGCACTTTGAAGGGGAATTGTTTCCTGTAGCCTTTAAATTTTGTTTTGTGTTTCCTGAAGTCAGTTTAGTTACTCTTCTAACATTATTTATTTTCAGACAATAAAAATCTTGTTGGTTGCAACAGTAGAGAACACAATATACTTTGTGATCATTCTGGACCTGTGGATGTTTTCATTTTTTTCTATTATTTTTTCAAGGGTCGTCTGTTCATCTGCCCTTTCCCCAAGTTTGATTTAGATTTAAAACATTCTTGGAAAGAAAAGGGGAATGAAAAATCCCATTAACGGTGTCTCTTAATGCATGGTATGATTTTCCAGCACCACATACTCTGTGGAAAATTTTATGTTATGTTGCTTTAAATAGATGTTGTGTATCATTTGGGAAGTCTGAATTCTAAATGTCCTTTCTATATAAGTACACAGCATGGAAAGATGAAAAATCTAACCTAAGCCTCAAAGAAGTGAATTTGGCATTTAAGAAGAACATACACAGATTGGTGACAAGCTTTGTAGCAGTTCATAATTGAGAAGATCGTCTTGTGCAATGCAGTATAGGTTTATCAGTTCCTAAGCCCACTGATTTGGGAATTTTATTAGAATATGTTTCGTAAAGTACCAGGTTCAAGTACTGATGTTTTCAGTTTGAAATCACAAAGGTAGAAAAAGTGACACAGCTATAGCCAATAGTTGTTCTGCTTCCCTGAGGAAACAAGTTTTGCTTTCCAGATGAATTTCTCTGGAATTCACTTTTTACACTGGCATCTGTAACACAGATAAGGAATCTACTGAGAAACCTGTCCTGCAGTTTGAATTTTGTCCCAGACTCAAAACTGCTGTGAATACAGGCCTTTGCCACAACCTGTGAACAGCAAAGATATCAGAAACTGCAGCAGGATGAAAACAAAACACGCTGAAGTCCTTAGAAATTGCAAAAATAACCTTATGTTGTTCTCACCTAGAGCAAAGTTACAGACTCAGCATTCACATCACCTTGAATGCTAAAGGTTGTTGACAGCGAAAAACCAGACTTTACCGCAAACAACTGAGGTGCAAAATCAAGGAAATGAGGAAAAAGAAGGAAATTTCTTCTCCTACATTTAGTTCTATTCTCTCTGTAGACTTTGTGTCTGTAGTTGCTGGTGAACAGCTGCTACACTGTCCTTTGGTTTGATCCCAGCTGAGATGAGTTGGGCTGAATCACACACTCAACAAACTGGAGCTGAATTGTTGGGGTCAGTGAGCCTGTGAGGCTTGGAAAAATTGTGCTCATGGGATGGGATGTGCAGGCTGGAAATGTGATGTTAGCAAAGGCTATTGATAACTGATACTTCTGCTCCTTTAACAAGGTGGAAAACATGAGCCTTATGAAAAATGTCTCTTGAGGACTGGCCAAAGAAACTAGGGACATTTACCCTATTTCACTTCACTGGGGCTATTAATTTTTATTTTGAGTGCCTTTCACTGGGTTTAATAGAACTACATGGCTTACAAGCACAAAATCACTGTTCATTGCCAAAAAATACCGTAGTAGGTTTGGACTAACTTTCTAGCAGCTAAGTATCAATAGCATTCACCATGTGCTGTTATGGTGCATTCCCCCAATTCCCTCTGCTGGATGGACAGCTGTCAGTCACTTGTCCTTTTGCTTCTTCAGAAAGGTTAAACCTTGATCTTGATCAGCTTCTGCTTCTTCCACCTTTTTGCTCTTTCCCTTAAGGTTTGACATCTTCTGATGTTTCTGGTTTTTTCTCTGGAGCTTTGATGACTTTGATCACATCTTTGTTTTTAGCAGTCAGTATTGACTAATTTGTCACCTTTGTGTTCTGCTTTCACACTTTGTATGTGTTAGGGGTCTATATACCCACACACAGACTAATGGGCTCTGAGTCACTGCTAAAGCAGAATATTTTCTAGAGAGCTATAAATGTATTTTCTGGATAGAGAAAGAGGTCTTAGACTACAGACAGAAACCACAGACTCTCACCTCAACACAGATAAAATCCATGTGGGAAAATGGAACCTTTTAATGCCCAGTCACTTACATATGTACTTTATAAACAACGATATGACTTATAATTCAGTTCTGACATACTTTCATCTTTATAGATCTTCCCAAGTGTTCTCCCAACTCTGTCATTCCACTGCATTCCAGAATTATGATTTCATCTCAGGATGCTTCTGGATACAAATAACATCCAAGGCCTCTTCATGAGGGAGCCTCTCACTTCCTCCAGAGGAAAACACTGGCCTGGAATATCATGCTATATTGCCTGCAGTAAATGGGGAAGAGTCGAGCTCTGAAGTTCAGGGATTTTTTCTTATCAGAAATAGTCCACAGCATATTCTGTGCCCCACAATGAGAAGCTTCACTGCAGCACTGGCTTGTCAAACCAGGACTGGAGTCCCACATAATCAGTGTCTGGTAGCTGGTATTCATCTGGTAGTTCCACTTAGTAGAGGGTAGCTCCCTGTAGCAATACCTAACAGAAGCAAGTTTCAAATGGTATCACTTGAAATATGAATGAGAGCAGAAATTGGCACCGGTGCTGTCAATTCTCTTCCTTTGGTTACATATTTCTCACTGCACCTGGAAGTAAAGAGTATTGCCTACTGAATTCCATCACTCTCCTCCTTATTGATTTTTTTAAAGCCTTTTAATTATTGCATTATGAAAGAGAAGGGAAAATACCAAAGACAAGGTGGAAGAAACATATCCTCAGGATACAATAGCAAGTAGCTTGTCAACCCAGCTGCTTTCTAAACACATGAAAAAATTGTCTGTGACAAGGAGAGGAAGAAAAAACGCAGATAGAGAAGGTCCCTTTAATCTAGCAGAAAGAAAGAAGCATCCTAGGAGCAAATTAAAGCCAGAATCATTCATAAGAAAAACAAGTCAGTAGTAGAGATCATTAACCACTGGAACAGTAGAGAGGGAAGTTGTAAAATTATTCCCTATGTCCTCATGCCTTCAAATCAGATCTCTATTCTTTTCCGTAAAATATGCTTTGATCAAAGAAATCCTTGGACTTGACACAGAGGAGGTCAGACTAGATAAGGTGATCATTCCTCTGACCTTAAAACTCTACAAGTATGTACCTTCAGAGAGAAAGACCAGACTGTGGTTGCAGTCTGGCACAGGAACACCAGAAATTTCGGTTCAAGGCCTGGCTCTGTTAGAGATTTCCAGAATAACCACGAGGAAGTTGTGTAGTTTATCTGTGCCTCTGTTCACCATCTGTAAAGTCTGGAGAATAATCCTTCTCTTGTTCAGCTTTTTAGCTATTTGGGGTATGAAAAGCGACTTACTAGATGTCAGTACAGACCTTTCCTAAGGTCTGCAAAGGAAAGCCTATAAGCATCATTGCAAAGCATCTGTATCCATAAGAAAAACTTGGTTGTACAGAAGGAAAATATATTAGTAGAGAGATAAAGAAATGCTTTGCTTTCATCACTAGCCTCCTGAGTGCAGTTAAAAAGAAACACGTCAGAGTGTGGGGATGGTCACTTAGCCAGAGAATTGTGATTTCATCTCAGGATGCTTCTGGATACAAATAACATCCAAGGCCTCTTCATGAGGGAGCCTCTCACTTCCTCCAGTGGCATTTGCAACATTGCACTCATTTATGTTCTCCACAACAATAATCAAATGACCAGTGTCTGTCTCTATCCATGCACAATGAAGACTTGTGCTCTCTTCGCTTAGCTAAGAAACTTCATGAGCTTCTGCCAAGAAGCAAAAGACCATTTTGAATGGTTGGAACAAATTCAAACCATGTCCCAGAGAGCTGGAAGGCTCACAGGCTTGTCCACTGCCCAGCTGCTCCTCCCTTCCTTACATCTTCATTGTGTCCATTGGTCTATATCCCTGCTGGAGTTAAATTATCGGACTGCTCCACCTGGTAGCTGAACATGCTTCCAGCTTCTCCCTTTGCCTGTCACTGGGGCTGAAATATGAATAGCTTTTCACGGCATGTAGGAAGTGGGTTTTAGGAAATGAACTGAGCATGAGCTGGGCTTCTACTTAACCAAGGAGAAAAGGGCTGTATCGCAGCTGGAAGCTCACAGCAGCATCTCAGTGAGTCCTTATGTGAGCTGCTGTTAGTTCCGTCTGTTCCATAGGAAATGGGAACTTCAGAAGCAGTCTCTTGTTAAGATTCAAAGTACACATAAGATGCTCTTTGCTCCAGAAACTTCCAGGTTTAGACCCTGATGAGGGTCAGCATGGACTTGCATATATAACAACACATATGTAAGTACATATATACAAAACATGTTGCAACATAACATACACAAAAATATTTCAGATATGTAAGGAAAAGCACAGATTTCTTTGTCTATGAAGATAACTACTTCAGCAGTGAGTTGAAGTCCTACTAAAGCATTTTCTTTAAACCCAGAAAACAGAGCTAACAAAAGAAAGCAGTAGCCACCTACACACAGATTTTCTTGGGCTATGCTAAGAGTTTCAAGGAGAATAATAGGCACCATTGTTTCCAGTTCCCCCCTGCTCCTAAAAAACCTCATCAATCTGCAAGCATGACCAGTGTCAGAATAAGGCACTGAAGATATATGAAGGGCTGGAGAAGGAAAGGAAGAGACAGCTGTTGGGATGAGTGGAGGACCATATCAGAAATACAGTAAGACACAGCTCCACAGAGCTAAAAGATGCAGTTGTGTTATCCTGCCAAGCCCTCCTTGGCACAATATCTCTGTATGTGATCCTCTTAGTCTATCGCTGGTTCTCTGCGATATGTGTCTATCTGGTTTCTCACGGCTGCCATAAACCCTTCTACTGCACTAATCTCATTTAACAGTTCCACTGACTTGAAAAGAACCCAAGTAAAATTGCTGTGCAATTTCTTCTGGCATTATTATGGCTGTATCATTTGTCAGCTTTCATAAACAAGATAAATAAAGTTAAAACATCAGATATGAAGAAATTAGTCATGTTACAGCAGCCCACCAGAAATATTGTTTGACAGGTACCTTATAAAAAAGGAAACAAGAGGATGCCAGAGAAGATGATAACGTCACATTCATCTTTTTGTAAAATTCTTTTACCCAAGGAGGCTGCACGAACTCAGTGTTTACTACCCTACCTTTGCAGCACCATTAGCTAACTCTGCTGTCACACACAGCAGCCTGGATTTGGACTGACTCCCTAAAAGCAGTAAGTTTTGGTATCAGTCTCAGTATCTTAGAGTGCCTCTCATCTCAGGGTGCATCACTGGGATCCAGCTACCTGGGGGACATAATGCAGAACATCAGCAGGCATGCAAAGCTGGAAGGAGGCAGGGAGATGTTCCTGATAGGGCACAGGGAAAACCCCTACTCACGATTGATTTCTAACGTGTTTGCACAGCAAGAGGACATCCCACCTGCAGGGCCTGTGTGAAAGATCATCTCCCACTCTTCCCCACACAAGTGGTTGGTTTGTGCCTGCAGCTACTCTTGTGCTCCAAAGAAGACAAGAATCTCCCCTCTAGCACCTGCAAATCTGCCCATGCCCAGGAAGTACCCACGCTCTCTGCTCCCTTATCACCTCCTGGAGCAAGGTGATAGAGAGGTGGGAGGGGGGAAGGTAAGCTCACAGCCCCACACTGTGCTGACCAGAGTCTGCCAGTGGCACAGTGCAAGAGGCACGGGGAATGACACGCTCAGGGACAGTCCATGGGGCAAATCTGGGTCCCCCTTTGCTGTCAAGCCCTGAGCCTTCTCACGATATGTGAAGGTCAAACCAGTGACTGAAAACATGAATCAGCTGTGCTGAGACCTGAGCCCATGGCTTCAGGAAGAGTAAGTGCTTCCTAACATAAGGTCAGGACACTTTCTGGAAAAGATTGAGGGATCACAGGGGAGACTGTATTAACTCCTAGCCAGAGAGGAAAAGCCAGCCCTAAAAGTAACTGAATTATAAAGACCAGTTACAGAGGTCAAGCCATTGATGCTCAGAAGACAATGTGGCTGGTTTCCACCATTTCCTGAGTGCTATATAGTCAATATCAAACTTCAATAATGATACACAGTTCTCATTGCTTGTGCAACTGTAAAACAGAATGGAACAGATTTTCAGCATTAACAGAGTTTAGGACGCTTATGATGGAATTTTTTACTTTTCTTTTTTCCCAAAGTACTGGACATCAAAGTCTTGACAGATACACTTGTGAGGAGAGGTGTTGAGATTTGAGTGTGGCAGGATGGGCAGACAGATCAGGATGGTATATTCAAATAAAGCGCTCTTTGTCTTGCAACACCTTGCTTTTGAGGAAATAAAATTCCCATCTCTTCACACTTGTGACTTTCCTACTGCAATAAGAGTGAAAAACATGAGGTATTTCAGGTGGAAGCTGATGGGAAAATGTTTTCCTGTCTTAGCTTGGGGTAAAGTAGTTGATTATGTTGTCTTCAAACATTTCAATTTCCTGCAAAGAAATAGCATCCCACTAGATTTATATCTAAACTGTGTGACAGATATGAATTTGAGCCTCGGTTTGGATTCATGCTGAAGGTCACATCCAGTTGATCCACATGTAAATAGGCACCTTCTCCTTAAAGACAGGAAGATGCAGGCAGTTAAGGGTGATACCAGCTTCTTCTGGGCTGCAGGCTATGAAACTCAAGCACCTTTAGCACTGCAGATCTTACCACATTGACTCAAGATAAGTTTTGGGCAGAGAAACATCTTCAGTCTCAAAATGAGTCAGAACACACACAGTTCTGGCACCCCAAATTCTCTAATCCCCAGGAGAAGTCAGAGAAAGTGAGAAAGAAACTTCTAGCTGAAATGGGCTTGCCACTCTTCTTATCATCTTGGCTCTGTGCTTACTTCCTCCAAGATCTTCTGACTGTGGTTTTAATGAATGATATATGTATGCAGAGAGAGGATTTTCCTACTGATTAACTATGGCAATTTCTGGAAACAGCAATAAATAATCTAGAAAAAATACATGCTAATATATTTGTCTCTGAAGACAGCTATGGCCTGTCATATATCAACCAGCCATTATTGATCAGAATATTAATTTTATAAGTTTATGTACTTTCTGAACATTTACAGCCTTCTTTCAGCTGATTAGAAGTCACTATTCGTAGTAGACAATAATCTACTTCATAAAAAATGCAATCCTGGGGACACTGGTGGGTAAATGGCTTCAGTCTGCCTGTGTTTAAGTAGAGAGTTTTCCAGACCTTTAAGGATTATAAAATGAAACAAACTATGTGTGTGTCCTGGAAGGGTAAGAAAACTCTCTGTCATTCATCTTCAGCCATTGTAATAAGTCTTATGCCAAATACCTTGCCATTGAAGGAGTAAAGGAATAAGAACTGGTACAATTCCCCTAGGAGAACAACCTTCACTGTCTTCTCATACACCACTTCACGTCTTAGCAATGATTTTATCAACACGACTGCTGCTGTTGTTCGGAATTGTTCTGAGGCCACTGTACTGGAGCCATGGCTAGCAAACTGGATTTAAACTGGTTCTGCTTTCCTCAGCCTCTGACCGCCCAGGTGGATCGCAGCTGGACATCAGCTGGCTCTGCTGGAACAGCTTCAGCTGCTGCTGGAGTTATAGCAATGTCCGTGACAAACCAATTGTGTATGTGTGTGTGTGAAAGAGAGAGCACAAGAGCTGGGGAATCTTGCATCAAAAATATGTCTAAAAGTGCCATTCCACTTTAATCCCCAGTTGCAACCATAAGCTGTGTCTCTTTGTTTCTCCTCCCTGGTGTAGGAGCCCTGGTAGTTATTTTGTCCATGGTTATAGAACAACTCCTGAGCTGTGTAGGATCCTGCTCATTCTGGTTTTCACCACCTGCAGCAAGTGGACATGAACCCACAACATCCTTAGCTGCATTCCAATCCAACTGAAATGCAAACACTAATCATACGGTTACAAAGTCCTTCAGCTGCCTCAGATAGAAAGTTTTATGTCCTCTAAAGACTTGGCCAGCCCATTATTGCCCATTCATTGTGTTTGCCGACAAGTTACGACTGCTCTTTCCATTAACTTTTAATGCTACTCTAGCCTTGCCTAGCCAAGCTCCAGGAAAACTGTAAAGGCAATTGCAAAGGCTGTTACTATGGACCTATAATCTCTTGGCAAAAGTATCATGGGCAAGAAGAGTCTCTCCCCACTGCAGGATAGCTCACAGCACCATACTCTGACCTTTATGCAAGAGCCACATTTTTCTTCAAAGCAAATGAACAGTTTACACATGCTTCAGTCAGACGCTTGAACCAGAGAAAAGAGTAACATTTCCCAGATGAGGCAGATGAATTCAGTGAACATGTCTGAATCATTGTGGGTCTAGATGTGGTTTATAGCTATTCATAAAGCTCATCGCTCATTCTTACCTAGTGTTTCTCCTCTGTTTCAGTTTTGCTGAGTGCTCATCATCGCTCTATCAGCAGTCTAGGTCCTGAGGGAAACTTTAATATTTCTAGTCTGTAGATTTTACCCAAAATCAGATTATATTACAATGACATTGAATTTAGTGACTCAAGATGTTTTTCATTCCAGTTGTTTCTATTTAGGTAATATATCCCAAACTTTTTCTTCATTCTAGCTTCACAAAACATTAGACTTCCTTTGAATGTGTATCCAAACTGGGAAGTCTGATGCCAAGTATCAACAAACCACCTGCACAGCGACCACCACCATCAAAACACACATGAAATTTTCATATATAGGCATGAGATGGTTTGCCTACTGCCATTAGGATGGTGTGTTGGAATGTCATGTAGATGCCTCTGCCCTGGAGCCCAGGTTACTCATCCAAAATGCAGGAGATTCCTGCAATGCTCTGAACCACCAATGATTTCCAGAATGAACCGGAGGTACTCTGGAATGCCTGAGAACAGGCAAGAATGGAGAGAAGCTATTGCAAATCTGCATGGTCTGGGTTAAATTTCCTTATTTCCCAAACAACTGCTTTAGGCCCAGCAGCTGCAGCATTTCTGGTAAAGTGCAAACCACATCAGAGGGGAGCAGTAGACACCCAGTTTTAGCCGAAGAGGTGGTGCCTTGGCCTCTATTCATTCCTCAGCAAGCAGACCAGCACGCATCCTTTCCCCCTGGGGCCACTGTCTGGTGGCCCTCTCATATCAAACAGGCAACTCTGCTGGCCATGCCACGAGCAAGCTGAACAGCAAAGAGCCCTTTGCTGAGGCATGAAAATCTAAACCCATTTAATCCTGCAAGGGAACCTCAACTTGCTTCTGTTGCAGTGGATGTTGCTCCATGGCATTCATCCCCCTCTGGCTGCAAGGCATTTTGGGGCTACCCAAAGTCCTCCCAGGTACTGAGGGCTGTATCCTGTCCAAGTGCATGTTTGAATCCAAGAAAACCTCAATGCAGACCTTGTCTGAGACTGGAATCCCTGTGCTAAGCCTCTGTTCCCATGTGAAGGAGTTGCATAGTGGGTGACTCAGGCACTCGCAGGATCCCCGGCATGGGTGAGTCAGTGCATGGAGAGGAGCAGCTGCAGCTGGTGGAGGAGAAAGTCTGGTCACTTTATATCTAATAAATCATTCACAGTGGCTGGGGAACTGGAAGCTCCACAAGCAAGGGGGTGAAAAAGCAGCCTGAATTCATTGTTCTTCCTGCAGTGCCTACCAGCGCTGTACCACACACAAGCCAAGAGGCACCATAGCCCTGATTTATCCATTTGTGGTCACAGTCTTTGAGGACAGGAGAGGCTGTTGCAGTCACATAGCCTGACACCCTACCTTGTAGAGCAAATTTTTTCTGCATCAAGCCTTAAGTCATGTTTCATGCAGCACCATACCTTGTATGACCCACAGGATCTCTAGCCATTGCCTGGGGTATTGTAGATATGCAAAGGTCAGTTGGACCCAACAGGCTTCAGCATTTCCCTTCCTCCTTTCTGTTTGCCATTTCTTGCCATGGGCAGCAAACTGACTGATTAATAATTACAACAATTAACTTCCACCAGATAACAGAAAAAAAAATCAGATTAAGTTTGTAGTTGGTAATCTGAAGGTCATGGAAAAAATCAATGTACCCAATAAAAATGAAAGCATTGTTTTCTTGTTTATCAAACAAATTATTAAGGGTTCTATGCATCAAAGACTATGCACTGTAGCCTAAACTAGAAAACTAAGGGAATTTAAGTAGCTTGACTCTGTCCACGTGGTGGTGGTAAAGCAGGTCTTCCATTCTTTATTAACTCTTAGAAATCATTATGTTGTCAGGAAACTTCTCAGTGAAATTATTTTCAGAGATAGAAAGACTTTGTGGGGGGTTAAAATTACTTCCTCATGACATCTGTGTACCTTCAGGAGGAAAAAACCCACCTTTGTGTCAAAAATCAACCCATTGGAGATGTAGGTTATAGCTAAGGCTGATATTTTCAAACCCTGCTTGTCCAAAACTAGACTTATGGAAGGAAAAATGAAAATTAACCTAACAATTTATCTCTATTGTATGTATTTGTTTATTAAAAGGAAGCTGTACATTAAATGCATGTTGATGAGAAGGCACAAGTCAAGGTGATAGAGAGCATCACCAAGGGCAGCAGATCAGAATTGTCTGTTAACAAGTTGCACACTCTCCAGCATCCACCCAAGAGCAGTCATATGGGTGAATGGTGGGAAGAAGGCAGAGCGGGTCATGCTAGCAGCTGCTGAAGAGACATATTGATGAGATCACACAAACTTAATAATATTGCTGTCCAAAGAACCTAAAACTTTTCAGTGTTTCTATAGTATCTCAATATATTCTGGCCTCTGTCTGTGGTATCATTATGCTTTCTCAGTGAGAAATTATTATAGAACAAATTAAATTTGGAGTGATAATTTTGCCTCTGGGTTGGCTATATCCTGGGTATTAATCCTCTGAAAGTGCTGTGAATATACTAATTGTCCTTGCAATACTCATGAAAAATAAAGGCCACTATATAGTTATATATTTTTTCCATCTTTTAAATTATAACATTGTGATAACAGCTTCAAGAAAGGTTGTTTCCTCAGTGACAGACAGAGGTTAATAACTTTGACTTTGCCTCTGGCCATACAAGCTCCTCCCAAGTAGACATCAGTTCCCAAGAAATAAGGGAATTGTCTCAATTATTATTGGTTTAACTCTACTTTTGATTCCATGCCAGCCACGAGGTGTGGTGCCTCTAATACTACAAAGGAGTCTCTTTAGTAATAGCTTTATGCACTCCCACTTTATTTGGTACTTCTATCTTGTCCTGGAACTCAAAAAGTGGATTTACTGTGACAGTAATTTCATAATAAGTATGGCTGTAAGGGCAATGGAAGAAAGGTGGAAACCTAAACCTGAGAAGGTTCTCCCAGGAGCTGAAACAGGGTGTGGAGGTTGCAAACGCAGTAAAGGAGTGCAGACTCCTCGTGCTGTTCCCCAGCCTCTTCTGGAGCTCCTTGCACAGAGCTGGCTTGTCTGTGCAGCACAAGGCAGTGCTGCTGAGCCACCCAAGGTGTGGGCATGCCTGTTCCTGGCTGAGGCATTAGGCAGGGAGAGGGGTTCAGCTGTTTGCAGCTATTCTGCAAGCTCACTAGAGGTGAATTGTTTAGGCATATTCCTAACTTACTCCAACTTGCAGCCTAACACAAAACCTGGTCAGGCTAAAGCAGAGTAAATTCCAGAATAACAGTGTGTTGGAGAGTCCGATGCGCCCATCCAATGGCACAAAGGTGAAGGAGTCACTGTTTGGGCCATGCAATAGGGCACGAGTCTGAAGAAGGTGAAGAACGTGGTGCATTCAAGTATCTGTTGGATACAGCACTGGAGCAAGGTGTACTTCTTTTAACTGATATGTCTATTTCCTAACCCATAGCTTTTGTTGTTGTTGATGATGATCATGTATCAAATGGATTTGTATCCTCATTCAGATTCCTATTATATGAAGCTTTTTTTTTTTAATCCACCCAAAGACAGTAGTCAGCATTTTGTAAAAACAAGTGGGATTCACAGGTGCTTACCTTGCTGTGTAATGCTGATGCACATCTGCGTCAGGAATTGAACAGCTTGTGTGTAGTGGTGGCCAGAACAAGGTGACCTGTAAATGGTGTACACTTCATAACTAAATGTGTCACCAAAACATAATGTAGCACTTTGCACCTCTCTCTGTGTTCTCTGGCCACCGCCCTCAGAGCCATTTTGTCAGCTTTGATGACCAGATGGGAAAGGATGCCTATGTGTTATAGTGAAATGATCCAGCAAGAACATGCCTGATGGAATGAAAAACTGCTTTGTTGGGTAAATTCAGAACAGTTATAACTGGCATTGTAGTGGAAGCCTTTGCTGGATGCAAAGTCCATGCTGATTGAACTTTGGATTTTTAAGTTCGGGTTAAGTGCTGAGTCTGGACTTTCTGAATGTTAAGTTTAACAAAAAAAAAAAAAAGAAACAAAACCTCCTCTCAGCAAGAACTAGGAATAGCAGAAATATCAATGTATTGCAGAAATGAAACCAAATCTTAACATGTATTTTAGGATGTAGAATCACTCTGGATAAAGCTTAATAGTTTTATTCATAGGCCCTGATACATATTTTGGGTACCATAAGGGTGAAAAAATTGCAACTTGTTTTAATTTTACTATATTTATATGGAGGTACATATCTGTCACTTTGCTTTGAGGAATAGGTTGGATGGAGAAAAAATGTCTTGACAAAAGCTTCTGGGGATACTTACTAAACATCTAATTCCCCTGTGTCTTCAATACGAAAACACATGCATGGTTGCAGCATAAGCCAGTTAATGCATATTATTATCACTTGTACTACAGCGGTAACCAAAGCTCTCAGTCATGATCAAAGACTTGTTCAAGATCGTGTAAAAACCTGCTAGAAGACAGGATCCTCTGCCAGCTCCCTCTGAGAATTTCTCTTCTGTTTTCCCTCTTTCCACCACCGTGTTTCCAGCTTTAAGGTCAGAAATTAACCATAATGCTTTTGAGCGGATAACTAATGGCCCCTCCAGGAGAGAGGACAATGGAGTGTGGAGGGCAAGGGTAGAAGAAGAGGAGTTCCTAAAAACCCTCATTGCTAAACTTCATCTGTCTTTCTTTAGCTGGGAGAGTTTGTAGCAGTCAATTAACCTCTGCAACGTGGGTTTTTCATTAACTGCTAGAAACAGGAATGATGACATCACTGCCAAAGATGGATCCAGACACTGCCATGAGGTGCTGGGCAGGAAGGACAGCTCCAGACATGGACAAAAGAGCTGCAGGGTCTCTGGTCTTAAAGAGAGGGTGGGAGACAGGACAAAAACCACCTACATTAAATGTCTCTATTAAAACCAACTGCTAGATAATTCATTACATATTTAGAGTATCATCTTTGTCATGAGTTTTGCTCATCAGAAAAGTAGAGATGTAGGTATCAGGAGAAAGTGAGACAATTTTCTTACTTGGGGTATACATGTACAGTCCATATTTTAATGGTTTGCCTCTGTCTATATAGGTATAACTGTGATGTGAGCAGATGGGAAGGTTCAGTGTAGAGGAAGGGGTCTTAAAATATTGGGTGCTGAGCCAGTAACATCTTTCTGGAGTAGCTGGAATAGCCACCAAGACTCTGTAACAAATACACCTTTTGGACCTGAAGTCTCAGAATGAAGGAATGAGAGGTCTACTTCAAGCCTAAACTTAGACATAACCTCCTGGTTCAGCCCACCCACCCCAGACAAAAATTATTTCATGGCTAGACTTCGCGAATGAAGATTTGGNCCTGATGGTGGTCAATATGGCCAAGGTTGAGGTGTTGTTTCAGTGAGTCCCTGTATCTCTTCTTTGGGCCTCCTCTCTTGCGGCAGCCGGTGGTGAGTTCACCGTAGAGCACAATCTTAGGGAGGCAGAGATCCTCCATCCTGGAGACATGCCCTGCCCAGCACAGCTGCGTTCTCAGCAGCATGGCCTCGATACTGGTGACCTCTGCCTGTTCCAGAACGGACGCATTAGTCACGTAATCAGACCAGTGGATGTTTAGGATTGTACGGAGGCAGCGCTGGTGGAAGTGCTTGAGGAGTCGCAGGTGGTGGCGGTAGATGACCCAAGATTCAGACCCATAGAGAAGAGTAAACAGGACAATGGCTCTGTAGACACTGATCTTTGTACTTTTCTTCAGGTGTTTATTGTGCCAGACTCTTTTATGGAGTTTTCCAAAAGCTCTGTATGCCTTTGCTAACCTGTTGTCAATCTCTTTGTCAATCTTACCATCTGAGGAAATGATGCTTCCCAGATAAGTGAACTGCTGGACTGACTTAAGCTCTGATTCGCCTATGGTGATGTGGGGGTGATGAAAACCTTCCTGAGGTGCAGGTTGATAAAGAACTTCTGTCTTCTTCAGACTGACTTCCAGCCCAAAAAGCTCAGCAGCCTCTGCAAAACAGGATGTTAAGTGCTGCAGAGCTGTTTCTGTGTGGGCAACAAGGGCAGCATCGTCAGCAAAAAGCAGCTCGCGGACAAGGTTGTTTAGGGTATGTGTAGACTCCATGTCAAAGATACTGCCCTAATTTTTGCTGAGCCATGAGGGTATTTACACACTGCTCCATCAGAAATTGCTCTGGAACCAATGAAGCTTTTCACACCCACTGAAGTCAACCCATCATGATACAAAGGCAAGATTTCTCATGGACATCAGTGCAGTTAGACATAAAAATTGCTGGAGTCTTCTGGCTGCACTTCTATTGTTGCTTTTTCTTATCATGAATCCTCACCCACTCTCCTTCCATCTGATCTCCCCTCCATGACTGTGGTCTAAACAGAATTCACACACATGATAAAGGAGAACATCAGTCCTCTCACAATGAAAATAACTAGATAAATGTTTATCGTTCCTCCATAACACAAGATAATCATCACCTTCCCTTCTGATCCCAAAAATTTCTAAATACATTCAAATTCAATGACTGCACTGCATTCCTATGCAAGTCCATAAGAGCAAAGTAATTTAGCCAGTATTAATCTAGTGACCAGTAAAATATGAGTGTTCTGCCTGATAGCAATGCTGTCATGTAGAGATACAGAGCAGGGAGTATTTCTTCACTGAACAACTTTCATTCTGTGATATTTTCTTATTGATACGTAACCATTTACTTAGCTTTTGCTCAGTAGAGATGCCCCTTTTGGTATAATTACATCAAATGATATGTCTATATCTCTTGACATATTTACAACATTTAATACCCTTATCATTAATTTGTTTGAAACATTGTTTCCAGCCATCTTAAGAGTCATTACCCCAAATTACACGTGTGGTGTTAATTCATGAATATTTGCGATTTCAGCTTGTAGAAACTCCGTGGAAAGGTTGTGTTGAATAGATTCATGGCATTAATTGGTTGTGAGTACATGATTAATTTTTCCCTTTTTTAACATTGCACCCTTTAGAAAGTGTCTGTAGCAGGATCTGGTCATTCCCATAAGATACTTCAACACTCCATTGGTCCACTTCTGGGTGGAATTTGAGCACTACTCCTTCCTACATTTTTTGTTTGTTACCTGTCCCCTTCTGTCACCTCTCAAAAGGACAAACTCTGTACATATAACAGGAGCTACAGACCAACACAACCAAGACCTCTGACTTTGTCTCTGAGCCTTTTGAACTTTCCCCAGTAATGCTTTGTGTGGAAGAAGTTATGTGCCCTCTGTATAAGCCACATATTTTTGGTGCTTGTAGATAATCTCTCAGAAGAAACCGTGACTGCATTATCTTGTGAAACACTCAGAAACAGCAAGTTTTCAAGATTCAGGGTAGCAACATTTAGAATGTACAAAAGGCCAGAAAAGTTTATATTACATAAAATATCATCATAGACCAAACATACATATCCTAAGAACAGTCCTTCCTCTAGCATTTTATTACAGCCTTTTCCACATGCAGATGAAACCAAGAACAGGAGAGCATGCAATTATGATAAACTCATTTATCTTCTGGAGTCTTGCTTTGGCTTTCTGGGAAACAGAAGTACTAGAAGAGGTTTCCAGAGTTTAGGAATTGAGTTGTAGGATTGAGCTGAGCCTTTTCTCCTGCTATGCCACTTTATGTTTGAGGAAGCATTCCTTCCCATCCAGATATACAAAGGACATCTTCCCGGGCCACCAAAGTCATTGTGAAAGAGCAGAGTCACAAATCCGGTTATGGAACTGTTGGTGACAATATCTCCCAGGTATGGGCAGAAAGACTTTCCCCACAACAGTACTGACCTGAGAGCCTCAATTCAGATCTGAAGCAGATTTTACCAGCCTGTTCCACCCTTGGATACCTTCGGATAGATCTGCAATTCTTCTGCTGAACCTCCATTCAATGTCTGACAATCATGGCTTTGTCAGCTGTGTAGATCACAGAAAGTACCTCCATGGCATCTGATAATGTAGGCATGGATTAATTGAGGGAATGATGCCAGTTTAAGGCACTTCAGATTCCTGTGCTTCCAGATGTTAAATTAGAAGTACATACTTGAATTAATTTCATCAACAATTATTGTTTTGCCTGCTTTAGTCTATGAAAACAGTTTTTAAAACAAGTTTTATCTTGTGCCTTACCCCAGCTATCTGCACACTGAAGTCCTAACAATTCTCCTGCTGGGAAAACATTAAAAATGTTTAAGCCCCATTTTTGTATGTAAATAGTAATATCAACAACACAAAATCTACTTATGGACCAATTCAGCAGCCAGAGCTCTTGTTCTTTCTGGTTGTCACTTTGATAACGCAATACAATCATATGGGCTTGCAGCCCTGTCTGCTTGGTGTGCCATCATTTAGAACACATTATCGGAGTGACAGCTGGCAGTAACAAGGGGCCAAGTGCCAGATATGCACAGCACATCTTACTGAAAAATATTTCCCTGCTAAAATGCAGATAGGTTGATTAAGAAGTGAGGGAATTCCTCCCCCTTCCCCCAGATGGCTGCGCTGATTCATTGGAAACTAACCCAGACACAGCTTGTCAGTGCACTGGCAAAGCTCCATGCTCCACCTTCCCTCCTCTATTCAGGTTATATCCCATGGGGTTCATCAGGAGAATTTTCCCTGACAAGGATTGAAAACAGTGATCTATAAGCAGTGAGCAGCATCACCATTTGCTTTAATTAGGTAGGACAAAAAGCTTGCTCAAAGATGCACTTTGTGTAGTGCAAGGGTATACCCTGAAGAGGGTCCTGTTTGCAGTCCACTAGCTTTGTGTTTGACCAGCCTGCTTTCACTGTGGCCCCTTGAATTCAGGCCCAAACAATGTGCTCTCAGAGCTTTCCAGTCGCCATAAATCCCTGCCTCCCTCTTCAATGAGACTCCTTCTCAGGCACCACCTCAACTCTTCCCAACTACACTTCCCTGATCCAGCCTGACCTGTTAATCAGTATTATTGAAGAGTTACCCCTTTGAACCTCAGGAAGTAATCTGGTGTATTAAGTCCTTCTTTTAGTTCCACTAAATAGTCCTGTGACCTCCCTAAAAACCACTCAAAAATGACAAAGATTTGTGTCCCCCCCTGCTGGGTGCTAATTGGGAACCTCCAATGAGTTAAAGGAGGAACAGCATTAGAGGGTGACTTTATGGAGAAATGAGAGAGTTAACTGGCTGCTGCTTCATTACTATGCCAGCTGACTGTACAGGACTCCACGATGTTCTCAGGGATGTGGGGAGCGGTGTGTGTTCCCTGGCAGAGACCCAAGATCTAGATTAAAATCTCCCAGAGTTAATTTAGGAAAACAATAATATTTAAAGTTGGAAGGGTTTTTCTTTTTAGACTGTATTCCACCATGAAACACGTGATTCCTGTTTCTATTTCTTGTCCACATAGACCTTTCCTTGTGAAGACCTGTGAATAGTTAGCCCTATATCTTAAATAAGAGAACCTAACGGGAAGCATATAAATTAATATATTGATATTCAAATAGATATGAGTTTAGAAGAAATGCTGAAGTGTGTCCCCAATGAAATAATTGTCACAACCCCAAATACTTAATAAGCTGATCCCCACTAGTTACTCAGTTTGTACAAAGCCCAGCATTGAAACTAGTCTTGGCTGAACTTTTGCAGATTTTTTAATTCCTTATTACTGTTCCCCTGAGACAGGTTAGTTTTCCTCACACTTCAAGCATCCATACCCAGAGCACAGGATGGCAAGACAACTTGCAACCTGAACACTTGTAAATGATGTTGCTCAGATCTCAAAACCATCCAGCTGCCATCCTCTTCCAAACCAAGGCAGGATGGAATCTGCCACATTCCCAGGTGAATATCTGTGCTGCAGGACCACTGTTGGTCCATGCAGGACCTGGAGGTGTGTTGGAGAAAACATTCCTACAGGTCCAACTCTGCCCTAGAGAATGCAGTCCTGGTGCCACACAGGCACAGAAAGACAAAATAACTAAACAATTTCCCCCAGGTTAAATGTGTATGGTCAGGGCTACAACAGAGCCCAAAGCTGTAGGATTTCTCATTGTATGCTGTTGTATTAATTTTCACCCCTGTTTCTCCATGCTTTGTTTCACTGAATGCATGAATGCATTATCTCTCTTCCTTTGTCCTTTGAACCCTTTTTTGCACCCCTTTGCATGTTGCTGTGTGTTATGAAAATTTAAGGTTCCTTGATCAAAAGTTACTTGCAGTTTTGTTTCCAGTGTTTGGTTTTCATAGATCTTACCTTTTCCATGCCTGTAAGGAGGTAGAAGAGGCAAGGGGATAAACCAGCTAGGGAAGGCAGAGAGAAGGACTAGCAGAAACCTTAATTTCAGTGTGTGTACCTCCTTGTTTGAACCAGGAATGTAGTATGTGAAAGATAAGAAGCCAACCTTCTTAGCCATTACAATGTAGCTTTGTTCCAATGTCACTGGTGCTGGCAACTGGTTTTTTTTCTCACCTCAACCCCCTGATAGACACTGTGGCTAGCTGAGAGAATGACGGGCACATTCCAGGGTAAAACTGAGCATCCTTATCCACTGTGACAGAGGGAGCTGTTCAGATAATTTTTTTTGTGAACACTTTTCATTTAGTGAGTCACTACTGGATATGTCCTAAAGCACCCCTGGGAATCCCATCTGGTGGTGTGTATCAATAGGCACCTAAAACCTGCTCCTGAGCAACATTTTCCAAACCCATTGTCAGTGGACTAGATGTCTGCTCTATGCAAAGGTTTGTTATGGCCGTATCAGTTCTGGGAAACATTAATTTTGTTTTCTAGTCAGCAAAGTCCATGCCACAGAATAAGCAAATTTATACTAGTCTGACAATACCAACTTCAGCTAGTTTCTAGTAAAACTGAGCTGGCAGAATTATAACTGCATGCAAAATTGTGTGTATACTGGTTTATCTATTTGCACAATGTTAATGTGCAGATAGGCCTTACCAGACACTTAAGTGGCCCTATCATATGTGAAAGTGAGACTTTGGGGGTACTTCAAGAAATTAACTTTTAAAAGTTAATTAAAAAAAAAATCAGAAAAAGAAGACGAAATGTTCCTTGCTATTGGAAGCTTCACTATAAAAATTAGCTTTTTACAAGAATACAGACATGCCAACACACCTGGATCTGCCCATCTGCCCTGTAAAAAAAGCCATTTTTTCTGATGCCATCACTCTTAAAACTTCTATTTTAGTAGATATTAAAGCATCTAAAAAGTCGATATTTGCATTTGGGCTTTGCAGTAAAAGTATCAGAGTGATTTTACACTTTTTCCTTCTCTCTAATTAAATCAGCACAATTAAAATGACCTCACCACTCACACAAGACATTGATATCACTGTGGCCAATAGATGTTGATCAGAAACTATGATGACTCATTATCTACAGAATGCAAAACCTGCCACACAGTTTTGAACTTTTTAATAAGACTATATAGTTTCAGCTCAGTAAACCGCTTGAAGATATTAGAAGAATGATGCAATGTTTAAATACATTCTCCCATTGTATTCTTACTTTAAAACTGAGTATGGTTTTGGAAGTCCACTGATTTACCTGTATTTTGGGCCCTGACTGCTAATACTGCAGTGGATTAAAATGAACATTTTTTTTTATAAATAAAAACTTTATAAATCCTTATCTCTCAGTGTTAACAGCATCTAGTCAAATTTTGTGGGTTTTGCTGAGTTCCTTCCAAGGCAAATTTACCAGATCTTTCTGTTGAAGATGGCTATGTAAATCACGAATAGCTGCACTGAAGCCCATTAAAAATACATCAATGGAATACCGGTGTGAAAAGAGATTCAAACTTATTGATTTCCACGGGAGTTTGCAAGAATGAAGAAAGAATAAAGAAATTAACCATTATTTTATTGCCTTGGATTTTCTTTCAGAAACCCTAATGCCAAAGAATTGTGGCTGAAATAATTTTCAATGAATAATTAAAGAGGTTAGTGAATGGATTAGAATGAAAATTAAAATAGCTGGAGACAAGATTTTGGGAAAAGGTTGTAAGCAAGGATGTGATCTGACAGTGTGGTCCATGCCACCTAATCGATGCAGGGAAGAGAAGAAGGAGAAAGAGGAGAAGAAGGAGAAAGAAGGAGAAGGAGAAGGAGAAGGAGAAGGAGAAGGAGAAGGAGAAGGAGAAGGAGAAGGAGAAGGAGAAGGAGAAGGAGAAGGAGAAGGAGAAGGAGAAGGAGAAGGAGAAGGAGAAGGAGAAGAACTGTTTGGCATTATTCATAATAGCATATAAAGCCATATTTAGGAGAAATTAACTCAAAGCAAATGCAGAATGAAGACTTGAAAGAAGACCCAGGACTGCCTTGTGGCAGAGGAAGAGAAACTCTGACATTTTCTGTCCCAATGTTTCTCTCTTTCATGAGGTATGGTTGAAAGCAATGCTGGTTAGTGAATCAGACCTAGAATCATGAAGGTATTTGTGTCTAATTCTTACTGAAATCAGTGAAAGTTAAAGTCCAAAAGTAATTTTAGATTTGGGGCCTTGGTCCCTGACCAGGTTTGTCTAGCTCAGTGTGGATCTGTTAGCTTCCAAATCATGGCCATTTTGAGCAATTGCTATTGTTGCATACCTTTTCCTTACAGTGTCAATATTTATTCTAGTTTTTAGCCCTTTGAAACAGGGATCTAATAGATACAGGCTTACTTTTAATGTCTTCTCTAGTCCTAACTCGCTTTTCTTTCCAGTCTTTGAATGGGAACTTCAAGGATGGGTGGGTTCACCAGTTATTATCTTCCATGGAGAAAAATATAACTTAGTTGGTTTTGCCAGCAAGTGCTGTTATATAATCCCTTTAATAATACCATTATTTTCTTGGCCATCTGTGTTCTGTGAATTTTCAGCTGTTCATTTGTTTGGTGTTAAATTACACTTTCACAAATTTTTTTTATTATATTTGGTTGTCTCATCTTCGTAAAAAAACTCCAAAACATTAACAACCTTAAGTTTGTAGTAGGTGGTTACTTAAAAGCATTTGGAAGGAACTGCCTGTCAATTGTTCACTGAAGAAGAAAAAAGTGACCCTAGAAGAAGAATTTATTAAGAGGGTGAATAAATCATTTCTCTCTCTCATTGTCATGTCATTTTCTTTACAATTTGGCATTCACTGCACTTGGAAATTCCTCCAAGTCTTTGTGTTCCTGAGCTTTGAGATTTCAGAAAACAGTCCCTTGGCCCCCAATCCCTGCCAAGGTTGCTACTTTCATACTCCTTTTCCTGTGGATTACAAAACAGGATATTATTGTAAAAACAAGCAGAAATTGCTGTTTGCTGCTGCTAGTCTTGAAGAGAACCATGGGGGAATGAAAGTTCTTCCTTTTTCAAGTGGCTCAGCCTGGGGATGACTTCTGTTCTGCTGCTGTCAGGTGAAGATCAAACACTTTTCATAGGTAATCACCAAAGGTCCCAGTAGATGATTGCATTTTTCTGTTCTTCCTTTGAAATTTTGGTCATTGAGAGATGAATTTAAGATTTTTAAGCTTTCCCAGTATGTTCCACACTAAAGATGGGATCATTTAAAAAGCAAGGCAGTTTATAACAAAAAGTTAAGATATTTCTCTGCTCTGTACATTGCTGCAGGCTGTTCAGCACTGGGCAGAAGGGTTTCTATATGTTGTTTTCTTGCCTTTTTCCTGAGGGTGATGTAGAAGGTGTTAAAAGACATGTACTTGACCCTTCCACAGCTGTGAAGCAGGAATATCCTATCTGATTAACTTAAAATAAGAAAAATACTATGCCACAACCCAGAAGTCTTGCGTTGCTTGTGATTCTCAAGAATGGGAGTCCAAGGTGGTATCACCAGAAGAGACACAGATCTGAGAACAAGTCACTTACTTTTTCTTTCCCCACAAATTATTTAGCCTCCTTCACACAGTATCTGATCCCACTCCATCATGAAAGGATATTTTTTCCACAGCTCTCTGACAGGATTGTGAAGTGTGATTTCTATTTCTGACAGACAGAAAGTGGAATAAATGCAATTTTGGTGCATCTCTTCCAGAAAGGGTCCGGCTGACCTGGGAATAGAGGTGGGATTTTTGCTCTGTCGCTATAACACATGGCTCCAAATTCGACATTTCCTTTGATCCTCCTGTCTTTAGGCATGAGGATGACATGATAAAATATTAATAGGGTACAAAACCCCCAGTCATGCTCATTAGGTTTCCACCATGTGCCAAAGCAGGTCCTATAGCTTTGGTGAAGCCACATTCACATGTTGCCATGACATGGAGTCAGTGAGGATGTTTTTGAGGACAACACCAAATCTGTTCCCAGACAGCATCATGGGCTGTGTTTGAGGCCTGTTGACTATTGACTGCTTGTTTCCAAAGCCAAATTAGCCCCATTTTCCAATTTCCATTCAATCATAAACATCCACCTCACACTGGTTCCAGTTGCAAGATGACCTCCAGAGGGCTTCATTGACCTCCTCTAGAGACTCCCCTGGAGCCCTGTGAGATGTCTTGGGCTGTCCCAGGAGGGCACAGGTCTCTTACCAGTTCTATTCAGGCAGTTGGCCATATCAAGTAGCCTGAGGTGTCTTAGATTTTCTTTAGGTTGAAAGGAGCCAAGCATACACCTGCATTCCTCAGTGAGGGCACTCCCTTCATTGAAAGGCTAAAAAGCAAACTAGGCCTGGAAAAAGCAAACAAACCAAGAACCAAGCTCAGGTAGGGAGCTTTGGGGTGTGAGTTCTTGGGAGAGTCACTCAGGGTGTGGATAATGAGCAAGAGGGTGCTTGAGGGCTTTCAGGAGTAGGATCAGTTCTCTGATAACACTGCCCTGGTTCCCAGGCGCATGCAATAAATGCACTCAGGTGGGTGTTTAATTAGCAGATATGCTTATAAGTTGGATCATTCAGTGGGTCTACTAGTGGTCAGGACTGCTTTGCTCTCCAACAACATGTTCTATGGTGCCTGGTGTGGTGGCTCTGCAGATCAGTTTGCCAGCCTTTGAAGGGGTACATGCTTCATTTATTAAACTCTGAGCTCCTTTAGACACTGAGCAAGAACAACAACAGAAAATGAGGGAACTTTCATGATATTCTGTTGCTACATCTAATAGAAACAATAAAACCTTTATGAAAGTAAAACTCAAAGATGGGTTTCTAATTCATGCAGAATGTGCTGGACAGGTCAACATTTCAACTTCTAATATTGTTTCTTTTTGTGAACAAAGAGAGGAGTTTAGGATTGTCTGATCATGATCTTTAGCATGCACTGAAATGGCCACACTGATATAAACAGCAAAACTATGGAAATGAAGCCTCTGAAAAAGGATTAAAATCAAGTGTTACTTGGCAGCAAAACTCGGGAAAAGTAGGGAGCTCACAAAAGACAAATAGATATAAAGTCTAAGACCAGATCAAATTAAAACATTAGATGTGTCATGTTATCATAACAGTGTCTGAGAATTGAAGTTACTGGAGAAAAAACCAGTTTGTGTTAGTAGACCACATAGTATTTTACATTATTGACAAACAGCTAGCAATTTGGCATGATATTTATATTTTATAATGCTTTAAGATCACAGCAATATTTTAGCCAAAAGTGCTTAGAACTGCTGTTAGAATTTTTCATCAGCTTAACATACCATAGACATTGTTAAAATGTCATTCTAAGCCCATTTTCTGACTTTTCTCTATAAAAGGATTAACTTGTCTTTAGAATGTTAAAAATGCTTAAATTACTTGATATTAGATAAGAAGGTTTAGCTCAGGCTCAAGCAAAGTTGGAGAATTTACTAAGAAAATATGTATACTTGGGCTTTTGCTTGGTTAGCATAAGTCAAGTTCTATATGGTAGGATCATGCTGATGCGGGGTAATTGGAGTGCAGGTCATTTGCAGTCCATTTACCAGGTACCTCACATCACCACCAGATGAAAAGTTATTCAAATCCCAGAGCAGAATGCCCTGGCACAAGTCAGCATCCAGTTTGGTTGGAGCCCATGTGAATGGGACCCATGTGACATTCATGCATGTGAATGATGTGCAATCAACATTTGCTCTCTGTTGTCTCCAAGATTGATTCTGCATGTTTGTTGATCTATGGCCCGAATTGAGGCTCAGGGCACTCTGCATTTCAGTTTTGGGAGCTCTAGGACCAGTGGTCAACCCCAAGTATATGGATGTGATACCCATGGCACTCTGTACACACAGTATCTTGGTTATGTCACACCAAGTCATGTTGTTTCATGCTTCTCCTCTACCCTCAAAAGCCATTGCCTTCCTAAATATAATTTAGGTTTGATTTTTTTTTTTTTTAATCTTCAAGACACAACTGAGAAAGCTGCCCCTTGAGGTAGTTTGGTGCACAATGGCACTCTGATTTTGCCTTTCTTGTTCATCATTTAAAGAAATATAACACACCAGAAGAACTATTGGAGGCAGGAGATCAATTGTGGCCATGATATGCCTTTCTTTCCAGAAGACAGTCCAACCAGTGGTCCAGGAGACATGTGTGTCAGTCTGTCCCCTTTCATGAAGAAGGGGAGATAGGAAACAACTATTTGAGCATCGGCTGCTCACACAGCTGAAAGACCCCTCCTGGCCCCATGTCCAGTCAAGAAGGCTGAATCACCATCCACTTAAAGATGAAGTAGTGCTAGAAACAGAATTCCTTCTGCCTGTGCTAGTGACTCTACACAAGTGGCTCACTTTGGGAAGCATCACAGCGCAAGAACAGAAGCGCAATGTAGGATGGAGGAATAACAAGCTCAGTGTTGCTCATGGAGAGCAGGGATCATCAGACCAAGGAAAGCAAATTCAGGAAAGAACTTAATGTATTCCGGAGTGTGATACTTGTAAGTTGATCCAGCAGTACCTACCTTTATGCTGTACATTGCTCTCAATGTCTACAGACAATGAGGATGCAGGGAAAAGAGAGGAGAGCTATAGCTCCCTCTGAAGCCCTCTCTCTCAAGTCATGCTGTTATTCAAGGAATATTGACTGCCCAACTATGTTCAGGTTTAGCAGGGAACCAAGGAAGCATGCAGGCATGTAATTACTGCACATAGTTTCAGACTTTCTTTTGCCCCAGCAGGTCAGAGCTGTCCGTGCCTGTCTGCTACAGAAAAGGTTCTGTCCTATCTGTCTGCAGCAGACTTCTAATAAGTACAAACTGAGTGAAACTCACACCGCATTTACTCAGAAATGTCCAAGGGAGATGAACTACTGGCTTCTCACATGAGTGCAGTGGGTAGATACAGCTTGTCTGGGTCTCTCTGAATTTTGGCCATTATTTTTCTCAGTGGGGTTAGCAGTGAACAAGTTCGCAAATGTGGCATTTTTCTCACCCCTACTGGGATCATATAGCATGTCCACTACCCCTAAAAGTAAGGAGAAATTTTTTATTCTTGCTCTAACCAGCTGCCAGGTTGGCACAAATTATACATGGGGCTCACTGTTGCATCCTGACTTTGTGACAGAGCAGAAATGTCAGCTCTGCTCCTTCTCTTCCCTTTACTCCCCACCTCATTTGAAGCAGATGGGCTCTGTGCTAGTGCTGAGCCCAAAGCTCACAAGTGACTAAGTGTGGGGTCTTGCACACTCTCCAGCTCCTTCAAGAAACCAGGAACAAATGGCTTTTGCCAAGGAAATTGTTGCTGAAAAGGCAAGACGAGTCTCTCAGCTGAAGTCTGCAGATCGCACATTGCACACCAGCAAGGGTTTAGGTGTGATCAGGTAATTACTCCTTAAACCCAAGGCCTTAGCTGTGCCCAGAAGCAATCAGTCCTGTGTCTTATTCACCACTTCCTCCTTGACTGCCCTTTCATTTCAGGCTTGCTTTGCAACAGCTTGATTGATTTACCCAGTTCATGCCATTCTCTCAACATAGGCCCTGGATTAAAAATAAACCCCGTAAATTGCTGCTACATATTTACTGACCATTGTGCTGCATGGCACCTCCTGCTTGCTTGAAAAAAAATGCTTCCTCCTCTAAGTGTTGTTTAACTGGAAAAGACAGATAACTTCCTGCACTGTAATATAAGTGGTAGAGTTGCTTATTAAACTGGACCTTGGTTAGCAACACCAACCTGGCAAGAATGAATCAGTAGATGAATGCAACACTGCAAAACCTCGAGGATTCTCCCACTCTGAAAGTGTCATTAAAAACATTACAGAGAAAGGAAGGGTATGCCAAGTTTAAGATTAACTGCAGTTATGACTGTGAAAATCATACTGGGAACACTCCTACAGGCAGGCTTCAGTCTGAAAAGAAGGCATTATCTCCTCTTGGCACCAATGTGCATGTCCAAGCGATAATTCTCTGCAGGGCTCATGTCAACAGAGAGAGCACAGTGCCTTGCTGCAAAAGGGCAAATAACCCTTAAGAAAAGCAGAAAGAATCTCTCAGAAGTGAGCAGCATGAATCCAGAAAAGTCAATGGTACCTATAGAAAGGACGTGACAAAAGATCCTCTTAAGGCCAATGAAGGGAACAAACTTTGAGGAAGCAAACAAACTTCAAGAAATGAAAAAGTAAGGGTTAAAGTGGCAGTTCCACCAGGGCTTGTTCTGAGAAAAACAGGATCTTGTGTGTGACTCATCTTGACCGTCCTATGGCATTTCTCACACACCCATATAGATAACCAGACTCTCAAAAGCGCTTGGAGACCATTTTCAAGTGAAAAACATACAAAGATCTCAAAAGATCTCAGCCTTTCACATTCTTTAGAAGCCAGATACCTGCTGTAAGGCTAGGACAGGGTTGAAACTTTCTGTCTTTTTGGTGAGTTCTAAACTGCTTGTTGGTGCCAGGAGAAGTGGGAGCAGCGATGGCAGAAGGCCCAGCTCAAAGAAAGATAGCAATCAGTTGGAAGTACATTTTAAAAGATAGCATCAACCTTTTTCTTAGAAACATCTTGTTGGCTTATTTTTACTCAGGGCAATACAGAGTCAAGGAAACAAAGTCTTCTGTTTTCAGTTGTTTAAATAATCAAGGCCTATGACTGAATGAAATAGCAGAACAAGGATGACGATAGCAAAATGCACCCTCTGAGCCGTGGGGAGGTGAGCTGAGGGCAGCAGCCACCCTCCCGCAGCCTGGTTGGCTCCTCTGGGAAAAGCCCTGCAGCTTTCTTCTCTTGCACCTTTCTTCTCTTCCAGCTTTTTTCTTTTCAGATTTTTTCCTGATAGACAGGTGTGACCCCACTCTGGGGGCAGGCAAAAGGAAGGAGCTCAGCACCCAAAATTTCCCCCTTTTTTTTTAACTCAGAAAGAGCTGTTTGAGTCAATTTGGTGCTTAAGTCCAAGTTCATTTTCTGGTGGCTTCACCTTACAGTAAAACCCCACAGAGCCAAGAGTGGGAGAGATTCAGTTAGTGTCAGACAATTTTCAGAGGGTATAACATTAATCTTCTCTTTTATCAACACATGCCCACATTTCTGGTCTCCAACACAGCCTAGCCTGGGAAAAGTGGTTGTGCACATGTCCCAGGGATTTTTGGCTGCTGTAGAAGATCCTTAGAGACCAGAAGTACCATTTAGCCTAGAAATAGTTTTCCTGGACTCTCAGTATTGCTGGACTAAATGTCCCTCAGCAAATCTACACCATAACTTTTAAAAGACAACAAAGCATATCCTAAACTTGGAAGAGAGATGTTTTATGCGTTCTCACAACAAGACATTTTGATAAAACTCAAGGGAAGTTTTCCACAGCTAATGCAAAACATAAGTAAATCTATGCTTGTTAACAAAGAATGAAAAAGCCACACACAAAGAGACATAGCTATTTATATCCAGTAAAATTCTAGGAATGATTTATATCTGTATTGATACCTGATTTTTGGTTTTCTGTTTAAAAGGGGCACCTATTAAAGCTGGGTCAATCACAAATGGCAACAGAATAACTGCTCTGTTAATGCCAAAGCAAAATGGCTAACTATGTTACTAGATATTTTTAAGCACCCAGATTTCATTAAAGAAACATTCAAAGGCAAAATAAAGCATCAGTCATCAAATGTTTGTGGATAAATGTACCAGCTTATTGCACTGAGCAATGAAATGGGGTTTGGGGGAGAAAAATCTGCAAGTGAGTAATGGCTTCTTTAACACTAATGTGTCTTAATTCTGAATTAAATCCTTGTACTGCAAACAGAGGCTGCCATAGAGATCAGTATTACTTCATCTCTTTTCTTTTTCATTAATGTCATTACAGAAAGCCCAGTACTCCAGAAACATTTGCTGCTCCCCAGTATGTATGTATTAACAATAACCACTTTATGCTACATTGAAAGAATAGCTAGTAGGCTTAGAAAGTACATTAAAATATAAATTAGGGAAATTTCAAAATAATTCATTGGAACTAACAAAAGACGAGCACAATCAAAATAGCTTGGTACTGAAGTTTGGCTTTGGACATGGCTGAAATCTCCTCGGAAAGAAAATGTGTTCTAATGATAATTTTGATATATTTAAAAATTGTGTTTTGTTCTGTGAACTCAAAAAGAAAGAAAAAAGAAACAAACAGCAAAAACCTGCATTTAAAAGTAGGCTGCATTACTTGTATAACAATTGTACTATTGTAGACCATGACAACCAAAGTGATTCAAATACAAACAGGTCAACTAAAGAGTGACAGTTCACTCTCCTTCAGAGTATGACTAAATCTTATGATTTCATATACACTGTGGTAATCCCACGAAAAAGACAGCGCTTGTTGAGTTCAGTGCTGAACAGACCTACATGGACGGTCACCTCCCACTTCGGATGCTTTGGAAGCCGAATGAAGCGTCTGGTTGATATTTCACCAAAAATGTGGGGTGCAGTCCAGTGGTGGAACTGTGAACCTTTGGCTCGCTGGCGGAGCTCCTGGTGTCCAGTGCCACAGGCACTGATGGTGGCTTTGGGACAGCATAGTTGACATTGAGTACCATTTTCTAAAGTACACAGGGTTGTGGGCACCAAAAGGCTTGTCCTAAAGCAAACTGCATTTCAACATGAATTAAGGGATTGCTATAAAAAGCTGAGAGTATATCTTGGCTATTTTGCCTGTGAATTTCCTGGCTTTGTTGTAGGAAAAGTGCTGGTGACAGATAACTTTCTACGCATCAGACAGTGATTATTTTTAATTTTCCTTCTTTCACTGGTCTAAGTTTTGTTTGTCAACCAGTGACCTTGCTGTCTGGTGAATATTAAGAGTATTATCTGAGCTGTGATGAAAGGGAAAGGACATGGATTGTAAAACAGGATAAGAAAGGCTGATGTGTATATTCCCTCACCTGTAGAAATCAGCAGTTATTTGTGGCCAAGAGATCTGCAGGATCCAGTAACAAAAGAATAAACACCTAGAGAGCTTGGATTTGCAGAAGGAGCTGAAGAACCACTCTAAAATAGCCTGGATTAACCTCCTTTGAGCTGACTCTACTGTGAACAGGAAGCTTGGACAAGATGTACTCTAGAAGTCCCTTCCAATCTCAATTGTGCTTGAGTGTATATATCAATGCAACCAATTACCATTAACCCAAAGCTTCTTCCTGAGCTTCACAGGAGTCTCACAGAGAAGTAGAAATATATTGAAATCAGCCAGCCCATGTTCATCTTTTTAGCTGAAAATTCTAAAATTTAATTTTTCTAGTCCTTATCCCAGCCTTTTCTCCTTTCTTCTCATTTTACTACTGAAAAAAAAAATAGGGGAAAAATAAGGTGTAGGGAAAGAGTAAGCCATAAGTATGTCAGTGGTTTCAGGTTTTGTCGGGAAATTTTGGTGGTTCAAGTCTCTCACAATTTTAATGAAATAGTGTTTTTCAAAAAAATGTTTGAGGTTTTTCTCCCTTGAAAATGTGGCTTAAATTATCAGAACTGTGTCTGGAAAATATGTGATGTTTTGCTATATTATCAGCAATGAGAGAACACTGCATGTTCTCTGACCCAAGGATTTCGTCGAATACTCTGTCTTAGAATCATTCAGGTTGGAAAAGGTCTTCCACTCAAGGGCTTCACATACAGGGCCTGTGTGGTCATCATCCCTAAGGGAAGTATTGATGGTCTCCATCCTCTCAAAGACCATCTCTTCTTCACTCTTTTACCCCAGATAAAATTACCACAACTCCACATTATTGATGATAACCTAGCATACACGCAGCACAACCTTTTGGCCTTTCAGCAGAAAACTCAGATTGTTCCCTGCCTGCTGTTGCAAAAGCCAAAAGTGTGGCTGGAATCCACCTTACTGTGAGGAATTAGAATTTACCTTATGAGGGAGGTTAGAATCCACTGCCAAGTGAGAGAGTCAGGATTAACCAGAGTAACCTGATTGATCTCTGTGTGAGGTTTTTTGAATGAAGCTCTGGTTAATTTCCACTGCAACAAGCTGCAAAGCAAGGTAACTTGTGGGGTGATCTCAGGGAAAAATTAAATCAAAGGGCCACTCTGAGCAGGACTGTGTCCTCCCAAATCAGAGACATATTGGCATGCTGAAGGAAAATTCTCTGTGACAGCTCATCAGTCAAACAGCAAGGATACACAGACACAATTTCCAGCCTTTGATTCCAGCTGAAGCACCAGATCAAGAGTAACGTGCGCCTGCTTGTGTGAGTCAGTCACAGCCTTGCTGTTAGAAATACTGCCTATTTGGTCAACCTGAAAAGGATCATTTTTTGACCCCAAAAATCCTGTGACATCAGACAGAGTAGCTGTGGGGATCTGTGAGTATCAGGACATGTGCTCTTGTTCAGGACACACAATAATTTCCCCTCTTCACCAGAATTAGGTATCTGTCCTCAATTCTGGTTGTAAACTACTGTATAGCACGTCTGTGTTTTGATTATAATGAAATTATACCCTGGAGGTATCTGCACTGTGGTTCTCTGCATGTTTCACTAAAGAGATGAATGAAATCATCTCTGGCAGTCCAGTTTGTACAGTGGCTGTTTAGGCAGTACATAAACAGGATCCTTTTTATTTACGTCACTTGCATAAACCCAAAATTCATTCCAAGGATTTGCATGCTCACAGGCCTAATCATGTTAGCACAGTGCACATTTGCAAATTTGCTCTCTGTCAATTGCTAGAATCTGGAAATCTGTCTGATTGTTGTCGGAGTCATCACCAAGTGCCAGAGGCAGTGGAGAGAGCAGGTAGGGGTGCAGCAGCAGAGGGTGTGAGCAGACGGATGTGCCCATCCATGCCAGCAATGGAAATGCCAGCTGAATAGCAAGTGTTCTATTGTTCCTGGTTAAGTAAATAACACCAACTTCCTGCCCCTCTGGAAGCTGATGCTTCATGCACTGCAGCTCCTACGGCTTCATTGTTGTACATCCATGTTCAGGCTTGCACAAAGTGTGTAAATCAAGGAACAATAAAGAGGGACATATTCCTGAGAAATACCGATCACACACTGAAGCACAGATTACAACTCGAAATTCTCATGGACTCAGATGTCTCCTGTTTTGAAATTATGGGCAGAGTTTCCAAACAAAACTATATTTACTGAACTCTACTGAAGCTTAAGCATGCTTTCACTGCACACAAGCCGAGTTTCATATCTGGTGTTTTTCCTAATAATCTTCCATACATATTCTTCTCACCTGTATCTAGCAGAGCTTTTCTTCTGTGCCTACTGATTTACACAGAGGTTTGGATTAGAGTCCCATCTCCACCTCTTTGGCTGCTAACCTTACACAACCTGCCCGAGTAATTTAATATTTGAATGCTGATGACCCACCTGAAATTCCTTTCACACTCCAGGGAAACCATACACATTCCCCCACAATTCATTAAAAAGCAATCACGGAGCTGCTGGGCTTATTGAAGCGCAGCAGTCTGTGGGGCTCGGGACGTGGCAGGGAAGGAGGGAGGAGCAGCACCAAGCGTGTGATCTCACGCTGTGTCTGATCACACCTGAGCCAAGACAGGATCTCAAGCCATGGAGCAACCACAGAGACAGCCCTGCAGCAAACACACACCTCCACGTGCATTTCTGAAGGAAAGGTTTAGCTCGTTGGGAATTCATTCTTTAAGTGCCAAGTAAAAACCAATACATTAAAAAAATAATATTTCAATAAGCCACTTTGCCGGAGGTTTTCATATTCTACACCTTTCTATGCTTTCATATGGATTTTAGGTTGCACAGGGGGCAGTGTCTGGAAATATATTTTAAGGAGAGATTGCGTTGGATAAGAGAGGAATAGACAGCCCAGTTTTATGTAACTGTGGTAACTGTGGTTTTTGTACCGCCTATCACAGTTAATTCATTGTTTAACATGAGGCTTTAATTCAGTTGTCTTCATCAACAAGCTACTTTGTGTCCATATGGCTAATAAGTGTTATTCTGCCTTCCAATTAATGGGAAAATAGAAAGTATTTTTACAGTGCAGTTGATCTAACAAAAGACACATCTGAGGAGGATTAACATTTCAAAGGAACTATTTGCTCAAGTGAACTGTCTTTATTATGATCTAAAGAGGGGGGAGTTGAAGAAGAAACCTTAAGTAACATTTTCATTATGGTAGCTTAGATACTGGAAATTAAATAGACCTGACTGAATTATAAAAAATCCTTGTACTTGAGCCTGGAGATAATTAAAACTATTTTACCATGTGTCAATAGTAACAAATGAAAACTGGTAGAGATGAAGGATAACACAGTAATGTAAATACTTTCTGGTGGACAAAAACACTGCTCACTTTAACCATGGCTAGTAAAAAAATACAATTTTCCAGAAAGCATAAAGAACAGGCTGAACTATATCAGTGTGTTTTTATGGAAGACATATGGCTCATTCGCACTTCTCAAAAATGTGTGGCTCTGGTAGTAGGCAATTGTTTTACTACATAATACTAGCCCAACTTTAATTTAGATTAAAAGCACAACAGGTTTCAGAGGCAAGACAGGGAAGTTTGTGTTTTGGGGGTTTTTTTAATCTCTGTTTCTCTAGTTTTTTAAACCTTGTTCTATTTACAGCTGTTCTTTCACTCTTCCCATCTGATGGGGAGGGGAAGCAAGCACCTGCTTGCGCAGTCAAAGCCAGCATTGCTTCTTCCAAGCCAGCTGGCCAGGGTGCCATGCTGGGTATGTACTCCTTCCTCTCCAGAGATCAAATGCATCAACCAGTGTGAGGATGATCTCTGCCAGCTCAGGGTCCACTGCCTGGCTTTCTGTAATTCCACAGCTGTGGAATCTGGCTACAAAATACCCTCTTTACTGAAGAATTCATTAACTTCTCTCAAAGGAGTGGAAAGAGTAATTCCCAGTGTTGAGGCCCAGGGTTTCCAGTACTTAAGGTTACTGCACAGACTAAGCTTTGTATGTTGGAGTGGCAATGAAGAAGGATCCTTGGGTTTAGATGTCTCTGACTATTGCAATCACTGAAGTTCTTACTGCCCTGCACAGTGTATATGACAAGTCTGTGTAGCATTAGGATGCTTGCAGTCACCATGTCCCTTCCAGCAAGGGACATGTTAAGGGCAGCACTCCATTGTCAGATCCTGCACATTCTCAGGTTGTCTCTGGTTTATGGAGTTCCTGATGCAAGTATGTGGATGATTTTTGAGGGACACCACATTGTAAAGTGAAGAACAGCCCATGCTCATATAGCTAATACAATCTCCCCAGTTGGTCTCAAGCTGCTCAATGAGCCATTTGACAAACATCTGTCAGGACTGAACAAATTTCTGAACTCCCCATGAGTGGCACTGTTGATTGGAAAAGCCCATTTGCACTGTTGTACCAGAGGAAAGAAATTGAGCCACTGCTGATGTGGGTGAGTACATTCATGCCATGGAGTCAGATGTCACAGAGTAAGAATTAGCTCCCACCTTAGCTGAAGGGTGGTCAGTAGCTCTCTAAGGCTTGTGGCTGTGGTACAGATGCTGTCTTCAGGTTCTAGCATATGAAAGAAGGTACACTCCTTGCAATTACATGAATTGTGAATCTCTGCTAACAGATCCTAAAGAAATACACATCTTGTCTCTACCTCTGGCACTTCTGGATGGACATGCCTGAGATACTTCTCATGGCCTCCAGCACCAGCGTATGAACTAGGGTCTTTCCAACCCCAGTGACTATTTCCAGCTCCAGCTAGGTCCAAGATATTCTTGCTTCTTCAGAGGTGACAGATGTCAGAGTGTAATGCTCATCTACCAGGTCTGTGTGTGGGTCCCCCCCAGACTAGTGCCCCTTTGATTAACATCTAACATCCTTCTAGGTGGTGATTATGGCTCATGCCTGTTATGATGTGGAGGCCTTACTTTAAAGGGCAGCCCTCCAGCTGTTCTACTTTTCTGCCATTTTTTTTGGAGAGAAGCTGAGATGTGTGTGCTGGTACAAAGAGGTGTAGCCTCAGAAAGCTGAAAGACCCAGAGTCCAGCATCGTGCAACAAGTGTCCGACTGTGGGGAGGGTGGATCTCTGCCAGTGGATCAAGGCCATTGTAGTTACTGACAGATGCTGACTTATTTTCACAAGAACTTTAAGAACTGAAAGGTTTTGACTAATTATATTAACACTTAAAAAAGGAAGAGTTTGTCAAATGCATTTGTCAAAAGAGCACCATTTCTCTAAGTTCTGAGAAATGTGGTTGTGAAGCGAACAAAAGTTGCAGGCACATAGAAATGAAACTACTTTTGATTCCACTTACAAAATTTAACAGTTGGGTTGCAGACTCAGTTTTAAGTCCTCTGTTTTCCTGTATATGTGGTTGCCTCTTGAAGATAAACCATCAGTCTCAAGCAACAAAAATACACGTGGATAATTAAATGTATTTTAAAATTAAAACATGCATTGAATATTTGACAATAATTCCTGGAGGAACTCTAAACTCAGGTCCCTTTCTGTGTGCCAGGACAGTGTTTCCCTCTAGTTTCCTGGCTCAGTTGCCCAGACCAAAACTCCTGTGACTGGGTTTCGCCTTTGTGCTCTGTGGGCAAAGTCTGGTGTACTGAGATCATTGTCTGAGACCCTGTTCCCATAGCTTGTGACAACGACTGCAGAGATGAGAGCCCCAACAGCAAATGGGAATTGTAAGGTTTATTAATTTCCTTCTCTCCATAGGCCTGAGCTGTTTTTGAAACATTGTTTATCACTATTATTTATTATGTGAGCTCCCTCTTGTGTCTTATTTTGCACCTGTGTAATCCAGTTGGCTGTGGGCCCTTTCTTTCAGGTGAAAAATCTCATTTTAAAGTTTTTGCTAAGTAATTCATTCACGTAATTTTTTTTTTTTTCCTTTCAAGGCCCCTTTGTTGTGATTCATTCAACTGATTAAAAACAAAAAACAAAACCCAGAAAACAACCCACTGAACAGTTAAAATCTGCAGCATATAACAAGAAAAAAAAACCAACCAGCTTTTGGCAGGTAGTGCTATTGTCTAGTTTTCATACAGATGCCACGGAGGGCAATGACACAGATTGAATTCCATCCAGAGAAGGCTCGATATGGAAAGGAGTTTCACCTGTGATCCAGAAAACCCACACAAGGTATTTATGTAGCTGAATTATACAGAGCAAAGTTACACCACTAACCTTGCAATGTTGGCATGTGGGCACAAGTGCCTCTCCACATGGAAACACTGGCAGTGCTGAGCCCTTTCAGATCGTGTTGCTCTCCCATACTCCCAAGGGTGCATTTTTAAATGGTGGGAAAAAAGACAAGCCTTGGCAGTGTCTGAAGTTTACATATACCTGTTGCTCTTTGGAATGACTAACTTTACCCCAAAAATGACTCATACAGTCAGTGTCTTTGATCTGATTGCATTCGCTATTATTATTATTAATGATAATAACAGTACTGCAGTCATGCCTCAAGGCCCCAGCTGAGATCAAGGCTCTGTTTTGATAGGCACTGAACACACTGAGAAGACAAACCTTGCCCTTAGGAGCTTACACCTGAGCTGAAGAGGACACACAAAACGCTGGGAGAAGGAAGTGGTGTTATCTTTATTTTGCCTCAAGACAGGGAGGTTAAGTGGCTTGCCTGAGGTCAAGCAGGTATTTGGAGGCGGAGGCAGCACTGAGGCTGTGCCAAAGACCCCAAGGCATGGGGGGACCAAGCGGGACACACTTGTCCTCACCTTCAAAGATACATTGGCTGATGCCCACCAGGAGAGACTGGGAGTGGGCAGCAGGGCAGAGCACGATTCCAAGGGGGAAGTGGCCAGCACTGGGTGAAGGTGGGTAAGCACCTGGCCACATGCCTGCTTGTATGGCAGGCCCACAAACCTCAGTGCTGCAATGCAACAAACCAAATATCCCCTCTGCCCATGGATTTGAGCCATTCCCTCCTTCTAGTCCAGGGAAATGAGCCTGCACCAAGCCTTGCACTTCTTTGGCTGTTTGCTCCCAAATCAGTTTGTGGGATATCTCTGTGTTTAGCTCAAAGTCTGCACCCCACGATGGAACTAGAGGCCATAATTGCTAGCACCTCAAGCTTTACCTCCGCAGACATCTCTTGCAAGACTGCAGCAGTCTTGTGACTCCAGCTGGAGAAGCTGGAGAGTGGTAGTAGAGATGAAACTGTTCCCAATTATCATCAGTACTCTTGGCTAGATCTAAAAAAAAAAAACCACCAAAAAACCAAAGAAAACCAAACGTGAAATTAGACCCCTCTTGCTACATTTTGGCACCTAAATGCATGACCTGCTTTTGCAAGAGTGCTGACAGCCGTTGGTATGGCAACTGTGATTACTGGAAATTTCCAGGGGCTTGGTTTTTGGAAAGCTGGCCAGTTATTTGGGTGCCAACGTTCAGGTTTAGAAGCCTAAATTTAGACACCTTTTTTTTTTCCCTTTTTTTTTTTTTCTTCCTATCTCAACTATTCATTTAGGAAAAATGTATCATGAGTTTAGACACATGTAGGACACAAGATGTAAACATGTGACATTACAGCATCCAACAGCTATAAGGTGCCAAGGGTGAAATATGCTACAAAGAACCATTTGATTTAACAGTGAAAGAAAAAAAGGTGCAAATGAAAAAGCTAATTGGAGTACACTCAAAATGGACTATACATATAAAGCACCTTAACTCTGAACGTCCACAAACACCCCCTTAGGGCAGCAATTCTCTGTCAGTGATAGTTTAGGGCACACCGCAGCTGGGGACTATCCGGTCCATTGAGTTTATATGGTCATATAATCCTCTTTTAGAGACTGTTTGATTCCTGCTACACCCTGTGGCAATCAGCCACTATATGTACTGAGTGCACAATAGGTAGTCTGAATATTGAGCATAGACAGCAAGCTTCAGAATTTACCAGAGCAGCTGAACTACATGTATCTATTGGGTGATACTCTGTGCTTCTAATATACTATGTACTTTTCATGTGAAATGCTGGTAAATTTCTACATATTCTGATAATTTAAACTTTTTTTTTTTTTCCCAACCTGATACTGAAATTAATGTTAAAGCAGTCATTTCTTAGTTTTTCCTTTGATTAGTTGTCTTTCTGCTTCTCTTCAGAAATATTAGGACTTATTTAGCACTCACACAAATATAACTACAATCTGGATTTACACTCTGGCCCAAATTTGTAATGTTTGCTTTTATTCTTCTAATTAGTTCACTTGCATTTATTTAGTTTTGTTTATATGTGGCCCATCTCTGTTGCAGTCTTCATAATGGGTTTTATTTAGGAAAAAAGCCATACTGATGATGTTCACATGCACACAGGTACAATGTATATAAACTAATATACTGTATATGTATGTGCAAACATATGTGTACACACACAAATGAAATAAATATATATGATTTAACATGTTCCTATGGAAATATATGAAAAAAACCCACTTTAATAAAGCCCTGAGAAAAGTATTTTTACTCACGCCAATAAATCCAAACTTTTTTGGATATCTTTGGAAAGAGGGGCATGTCAATAGACTCTAATGACTCGAGGCCTTTATCCTCCCCAAGGACATCTCTCTGCTGCTGGAAATGCAATAGTTTCTTTCTCCTGAGGAGCCCTGAGGTAGAGTTTCAGTATTCTATAATGACTTTTTGACAGTTGCTCACTGGCAGCACATTTGAGGCTGCCACTGAAGGTGTATTTGCCAGTTCTTTTTCCATGCTCTGATTTGCCATTCTTGGTCTGCCACAAGAGTCTGGGGGTTGTGAGCAGTGGGGTTTTGTTTTCATTTCCGAGACACATCAGTAGCACAAACAAACAGAGAACCATCTTCAGTAGGCTATGAAATACCTGCTACCAAACAAGCTCACCTACTTGCGTGGTAGTCCTATTGGACATCAAATCAAAGACTTGGATTTCTGCAGCTCCCAAATTCTGACACTTCCTAAATCTAAAAAGAAAGCTAAATGACTATTCTATTCTGGAACTGGCTGACAGGAGTATATCAGGCTCCAGGAATTACTCTGGAGGAAATGGATACTTCTGAGATTGCCTTTATTTTCTTCCAAGATACCCAGAAATTAATATATATTCTAGTCAGCTCCATTCCAAAAGGCTGGAGAATACTGCCCAAAAATGAAACAACTGAGAGCAGGAATAAGCCCACATATACTTGTTTTTCTGCACAAACTGTCCTTTCATCCTGGTTGAGATTTTTTTTCCAAATTACTTCTCTTATGCCAGTCATGCAGCTCCTGTGGCAAAAGACATGGATCTGAGAGTTAAATTGCTATTATAAGGGGTAATTAAGTTACTGTGTGGTGCAGCAAAGGAGTGTGCAGTTCTGCATTCCCTTATCACAGAATCATAAAATGATCTGAGTTGGAAGGAACCTTAAGGGCCATCTCATTCCAACCTGCTGCCATAGGCAGGAACACCTTCCACTAAACCAGGTTGCTCAGAGCCCCATCCAATGGGGCTTTGAACAATTGCAGGGATGGGGCATCCACAGCTTCTCCAGGAAACTTGTTCCCATGCCTCACCACCCTACTCTTGCTTTCAGAGGAAGACCCTCCCTGGATCTGTCATCAGACCCTTGGGAAATCTTTTGCCTTTCTGTAATTGGAGTTTTTGCACTTATCGTGACTAAAATCATTACATCAGTACACAAAATTATGCATTGAAAATCTGTTCCTTCTTAGAAAGATAATTTTAATTCAGGCTTCACTGAACCAGTATTTTTCAGGCCCGTCCATATACCATCTGACCAAATACCCTACATATTCTTCTCTCAATTTAAATTAAATCAAAATATATTAAAAATAGTTTAAAAGGAGGCAACACTAAGCAGATGGTATCTATGAATGTAGGAAACATCAAGTCATTGTTCATTTCCTTGCGAAAATTCACTAAGAGACAAATCCTGAGATATTTATATATATGGAAATGAACAATGGAGAAATACAGAATGTTGCCTTTCCTCTGTAACTTTTCCCTGCTTACTGCCTATTCTCCTGCTTTTCCTTTACATCTGCTTTTATTCTAAAAGATGAAAATCAGCAGACCTGATTTCTTGTTTAAACAGTCCCTTTGCAGCCAAATCTCTGGTGGAATTGAAGAATGACTCCCTGAAGGGGCCACCTTGCATTCATAATGCTCGGGAACTGCTCCGAGTCTTGGAACATCAGGGAATTCCAGAATCATATTTGCTTCACATGGTCTCTAAGGAGAGAGAAAGTCACATTCGACCTTCACTCGATAGGGCTCTAGCCCTGTTCCTCACTTGCTGTGGGAGATGGAGCTGGGGAGGTGCAGCTGTTTCCTCCTGTCTCTGTGGCTCATAAACTGAACAGCCCATGCAAAGACACACATTTGTGTCTGTGCCAGAACAGGGAGAGGGGTGGCTGTTCACTGGGGACATGTCATGAGATCTCTTTTTCTGAGATGCCACCTTGCTTAACTTTCTTGCATGAAGTTTCATCCATGCAGGTAAAGGTTTGGCAAACAGCATAATTAATTTCTCACACTGACAGTGTATTTTTAAAATGAGGTCTGCCCATATTTAAGTCCCTTTTAAACTTTACTATATTCTTAGAATCCTTTCTTCTGCTCTACAAATGCCTCTTGAAGTTGTATGGTTTAAGTTTTCCTTTGAATGACAGTGTTTAACATTAAGGAAGTTAAAGAGTGTAGATACTTGCAGTAAGTAAAAACATTTTTTTGGTAAAGAGGTGTTTTTTCTCAGTAGTGAATACGTATCATAGGTTGAAAAGTGAGATTAGAACAATCCAAAACAGCAGTGAGTTTCATGCATTTTAAAAAAATTATTTTAATAAAAATCATAGTTGAGGGTGTGAAAATTTACCTATTTCAAATGAGGACCATTTTTTTGTGAACGACATGAGATATTTTGTCAGCTAAAAGTTACTGGGCTTCCATCACAGAGTCAGGGTTTTGTCTTTCCCGTGTGCAAGGCCAGACCAGGTCGCTAAAAGAAGCCAGCCTGGCTCATAGTTCAGGCTATGAAAAGTGCTTGATACACAACAGAAATGTCTGCTGTCAATTACTCTCATTAGGAAAAAACAAACGATATAATTTATGTCTATCTTATCCATCTATTGTGAAGACAATTTATGTATTCCTTCTTGGGGAATAGACCTACAGTTGCCCATTCTTCCCGCTTCTTGGTCAGCTGTAAGGTAAGGTGGTAAATAATTTATCACTTTGCTCTATTAATCCTCCATATTAAAAAGAAACAAAATCGTGTGACTAAGTATTTTGCCACTTAAAGATAACATTTTGCCCTTCTTCCACTTCGAAATTCCTTTCTTCCCTCCCCTTCTCTTCTCTCCTCTCTGGCTGCTGACAATGCATAATTGTAAGTCTATGCCACACCACAAGTTCTGTGAAACAGCACAAATACAATGGAGGGACATAAGCATAGTACAACTTCTCATTTCAAACATCCCTGCTAATTCCCCGTGGCTTGAAACCAGCAATGAAAGCAGACTCACATGCAAAGGAAGGTCCGCCTACTACTTATAGGACAGAGGTCCAAAAAGCTAAATCCCTCCAGGCATGTAAAAACACTCTTATCAAAGGAGCTGTTCATAGGCTCTCACACAGTGCAAGGACAACTTGGGTTTTTCCATGATTAATGATAAGTTTGGAGGAATGCAAGCCACACTATACTCAGGGATTAGCTGTTTATCAAGCAAAATATATTTGGAACTGGACCAGCTGGGGCTGCTGAGCTACACACATTCATTTGTTAGGTGCTCCTTTCCTCTCCCATTTCATAAGCAAAGGATGTGTGTATGTGAACTCTAGCAAAGCCCCTTAAAGAATAACTGCACAGAAAGTCTGTTTTTCCTTGGATGTGGTCTCTTCTGTCTTCTGAAGCACTTGAGGTCAAGCTTTTATGAAGACATAATGTCTCCTCTTATTTTTGCCACCAGCATAAACTGAGTTTCATAGCCTGAACTGGTACATTGTAACTGATACGCTTTCACTTACGGCCATTTGCACTGCTATTATCGCTTATTTCCTCTGCTATCCAGCTTTCTGGAGGTTATGCAAATCAGAAATGGGGGATTATTTGTGTCAACAGTGGCTGTTTTATTAGAAAGCCTGTCTTTGAAAAGGTGGTTTATGTGCAGATCGCGTGTGAAGTCCCAGGCAGTTCAGGCAGCCGTGCTGGATTCCTCCCCTGTATTGAAACTCTGGGGTCATGCTTGTGGCCACACCAGGGATGCTGACTTCAATGGGGCTGTGCTGACTTGCACGGGAACTGAGACTGGATTGTCTAAATGAAGAGAAATATGTGATGATAAACTTCTTTTCATTAATCAAAATTTTCAGATGCTTTAAGAGTAAATATCATTTAATTCCAAATACCCAGGTAAATATCTTACCACGGGGAACTGTTTTCTCAGGTCAGATTGCCACACTGGCTAACATCAGGTCCTGGAGCGTAAGGAACCTTGTCTGTTTAATAGTCCATAGAGAGGACTATATTCTGAGATTTAAGGGCTCTCTCTAGGTTTGAGTTTTACTTCTAGGACAATTCACACCAAAGATTCAGTGAAAATCCCTTATCAAATGAGGATGTAGCTAGACAGGTTTAATACCAATAAAAGCATATAAATCATCAGACCTGGCCACAGCAAATCATAGGTCAAACTAGTCAGGAGGAGTGCTTGGCAGAAAAGATAAACCCCGTGATCTTTGTGATTGCTAACAAATCAGTTAGTGGTTCCTCTGCTGACCTTACGTACAACAGTAACACCTGTGATGGTGGCTCTTGTGGTCAGGACACCTGTCTGCTGGAAATGGGGTCAGGGTGTGATGACTCAGTTCTCAAAAGCTGCCAAGCAGCTGTCAGATGGTGGGAGTTTTTACTGTCTCTTGACCTTGCTGTGTGATCTAATTGCTGACTTGGAAATATGCACTTGTGGGTCTCTACCAGCTTCTCTTGTCTTTCCCTGTACCCTGAGTCTTCCTTTACTCTGACCACTAGAAAGGCAAATGTGGTTACTATTTATATATCCAATGTCCATTTTTAATACAGTTTGTGTATGAGTGTGGGTAGGCACGTGAACAATTCTTGACTCAAATATCCTGGTGAAAGAAACTCGTTCCTGTGCAGAAACCTAAGCACACTCTGCATTGCTGCAAATCAGGGAGGTCTCTGAGTTATCTTTTAGGGGAGGAGTTAATGCTGCTTTGTCTCAACAAAGAATCCAGCGACCCCTGATCATAGACCAGTATCTTTAAGAAAGCATCATACTTTGTTCAGTGCTTAGAGACTTCAAGTAAACTCTGAATTAGGCTCTCAGAACTGAAACTCAGCTTTGGCCATCTAGAGCTCCAATGTTTGTTCTACTTTCCATAATCAATGGAGGGATATAGATGTCTCCAGAAGGTAGTTCACCAAGACATGTTTAAAACAGGTGGGTTTTCAGCAATAGTATATCCCTTTCTTCTGATTAAAGAGAGCCTGGTAGATCTACATAAGATGGAGATTTAAGTTTTGCTTGGTTAAAGTTAATTGAAGTGAATCCAGCCTCAGTATGACCAATTTATGATCTTTTATGGAAAATAAATAACATTGAAAAGGAGGGGTGCCTTCCCACATAAGAAAGGCAATTGACACTAGAAGAATAATCTTTTTCATTATTTCCCAGATCATTATTTCTCTTTTTCCAAGACACTGACGTGTTGTCTTCCAGCAGACAAGAAATTGTGACTCCATCATCACAGTACTGAACATGCAATACTCATAATAAGAGGAGAAAATTAAGGTGTAGAAGGTAAATAATTTTTCTGCAGCTGCAAAACCCATCAGTATTAGAACAAAACTAATTATTTAGGGGTTGCTGGTTCCCTTGTCTCTTCCAGAGCAAGCTAATATCCTATTAATGGTTATCCCTGCTGTATTTAACACAATAAATCTTCCTTTAAGAAGCCACAACTGTTACAACTTTTAATTCCTTCACTGTGCAGCTTTAAAATGTGAGTGGGCTTAAAGGAAAAAAGAGGGGGTGACTTCACTTAGATTTAATTAATTTTCTCTGTGGTTTGCTTGGTAAAACACTTTTCTTCAATGGCAAGGCAACTGTGGCAGAAAAGAAACAACGAGATGGAGCCCAAGGCTGTGAAACCAGGTTACCATCTCTGCTGGGACCAAACTTGTGCTTACTGCAAATAAAACTTGTCTAAATCAGGAGGATCCAAAGATGACTGGAAATACATGACTTGGGAAGGGGGGTTGCTAGTTATAAGTATCCATTTCTTTAATAAAAAATCAAAAAATATTATTTTGATCAATCTTCTGCTGGTAGGGTTTCTGGAAGCTGCTTTTGTGCAAACCACAAAAACCGCTGTTTCTTAGAATCTTAGAATTGTAGAAACATGGAATTATAGAATGGTTTGGGCTGGAAGGGACAGGAAGGGACATTAAAGGTCATCTAGTTTCAACCTCCCTGCCATGGGAAGGGGCACCAATGTGTTGTCCAAAATGGCCACAATGAAAACACTTTCACCAGGGTATTTGGATGACAACTGGTAGCTTCAAATGCTCAAATAATTTCCAATAAGCCATGTTGAAAAGGTGGCTGTGGCTGGAGGAAAGTCACTGTCACAGAGCAGCAGGAAGAGCTGGGCTTGCATGAGGAAAGTGCCACGCGTGCAGCAGATCTCGTGCCTGGTCACTTGGAGGTTGAGAGAGGAAACAGTCTTCTTAGAGCTGTGGAGACAATGGCAGGCCACAGCCCAGCCCCACTGCCAGCAGGGGCCAGAGGAGGGATGAGCCAGAATCACTGGGCTGGTGTGAGGAGCCACAGAGAAGAGGCAGCTGTGGAGAGCACTATCACCAAGACTGCCCAGCCTTGGACAGGGCTGCCCTGCTCTGGCCCCACTCAGTCCTCCTCAAAATTGCCCTGCTGCCCCACACCTGGCATGTCTTAGCCCTCCATCAGTGAGATCCCAGTGGCTTGTCCCCTTAGCATGAGCCCTGACCCAGTTCTCACATGCTACTGCCACAACTGGCTTCACCAGCCCTTCCTCATCACAAATTTCCCCTTTTTTAAAAGAAAGAATATAGATCAGAGACTCATGGAGTCCTGAAGGTTGGAAGAGACCTTTAAGATCATCATCAACCCAGCACAACCACTATAACCCCTAAACCACAACACTCAATGCCAGACCCATACGCTTCTTAAACATCTGCAGGGATGGAGACTCCACCCTCTCCCTGGGCAACATTTTCCAAAGCCTGACCACCCTAACAGTGATAAAAACTTTTTAAATATCTAATCTGAATCTCCCCTGCCTCAGCTAAAGGCCATTTCCTCTGGTCCTCTCACTGCAGGCATGGTAGAAGAGACTGGCCCCCACCTCACTATAGTCTTCGAGGAGAGCGATGAAGTTCCCCCTGAGCCTCCTCTTCTCAAGACTAAACCCTCATGAGACATGTTGTCTAGTCCTTTCACAAGCCTTGTTGCCTTCTCTGGGCACACTCCAGCATCTCCATGTCCTTTTTAAAGTGAGGGACCCAGAACTGAATGATGGCACTGTGAGCTCACAGATTGCTCCTTTGGCTGGAGTGGTTTCTCACCCTTTCTCTCTTTTGTTTCTGAGTGACAAAAATATCTATATTTAAACCAGATAAATAAATTAAAGTAGATGTTTAAAATATCTATATTTAAAAACAGGGAGAAGAATGTGTAAATGCAGAGGCAAGGGTTCAGATGTGGAGTTGCACAAAGATTTAGGGACCTGGTGCAATGAAATTGCACACACCCTCCCCACACACCCCCAGGCTCACACTCCACACACAGACACACACAAACAGGGCTGGAGAGCAGCATTTCTCTTCTTTACAGTCAAGTCAGGAGGAATACTGTGCCCATGTACACACAGACCTCAGTTTCAGAATTCAGGTATGCAGAAGAGCAACAGAAAAGCAAAATCTGTCCAGTCTGGTAAAGTGTCTTAATTGCTCTCCTCAGCTATGGCTGTATTGAGAAAGGTTTAGACTCTGGTTTCCTTTCTGATTTACTGAGTAGTTGATGCAGTTTCACACATGACAACAATAACCATATCAGGGCCAAAAGCTGCTCAGTACACCAGGGTTCCTTTTTCCCCAATTTAACTAGCTCTTACTTCTGGAGAGGAAGAGGCACTGGTTTACAACACTGAGCAGGTCAGTGTTGTAAACTGCTTTTTCTCTGTCCTTCACAATGAATACCTTTTGCAAGGTATTAATCTGAATGGGTGACAAGGCTTGGTATGTCATGATTTTCAAAAAGTTCAGCTCTTCGAGTCTCTTGATTTTAAGATGTGCAGCTATTATTAAAAGAAAAAAAAAAAAGTTTTAAAAAGTCTTCATTGAAGAGAAGAATTTGAAAGTGTTGTCATAAATGGCCCAGAAACAGAAAGTAATCAAAGAAACCCAAAATTGATTTATTTACTTATTTAGCAGAACATGACTCTACCAATAATTTCAAGGTTTTGGAGGCTGATTTAAGACTTCTGAATGCTTGCTGTTTACCACTACTGGATGAGGCAGTCCTCTCTCAGACCAATTTTATATATATGTGGGTTCTGTTTCAAGTCAGAATCATAGGTTTCCAGGCTCACATTTATTTTCGCAGGAGAAGCCAATAGAGGTTAGTGCTTGTAGGATTTATAAACTCTACAGGCTCACATGGAGCCAATTCTCTAGCTTTCTCATGTACAAAGAAAACTTTGTGTAACAAAATCCAAGAGCTGATACAAAAGCCTCTATGTCCCACAGAGCTGTAAAACCACTGATTAAAACATGCTCCCACACTGAAAGCTGAACATGAAAGTGAAGAAGATACATTTATAGTTAAAAGGTGCAATTGGATTATTTTCACAAATATAAAGTCTCCTGGGAACTTGCCTTTAATTAAGGACTGATCAGGTATACTTCTGAGTTGCAGTTATCTTGTACCGTGGAAATTAACGGCGTTTACTCATATCTGCATCATCAGCCTCAAATAAATGCTGCAGACTTCATCTTCTCTTTCATCATTGTAAATCTCCTTGTGCACTTTTTCCACAAAGAAAAAGCCTTTTCATTCATGCCTCTACACAATGATGTTGTTCTTCAGATGGGCTATAACTCATTCATAGGAGCCACAGTTTGGTTGCTGGCTGTATAAATGTTGGCTGTCCCATGATGTAAATTTGTTCTTCTCCCAGTGCTTCTCATAGGCAAGAACATTGGCTTCTCTTCCCTAGTCCATGTTTCTAACATCGTGGCCAACCCTAAACTCCTATTTTCTATGAAATTTTTGCACCCAGCCACAAAAACCTTTAAATGCACCAGCCTGGTTCAGACTCCCCAGATCCTGGTCTTGGATCCTATTGATTGTGTTTGATGATAATGACACACCTTCCCACCTGAGATTGGACACGTGAATCCAAAGAGAGCTGAGTACTCCCTGTGTGATCTCGGTGCAGTTTGATGTTCTCAGTCATGTTTGTTGCTTCTTGTTTATACTGGTGTAACACTCAGGACACTCAGGATCTGCCAAGGAGAACTGAGGGCAATTCAAAAGTGAAACGGAGGGCCCAGCACATCACAGAGCTCTGTTAATAAATGCAAAATCCTGGCAAGTCCAGTCAGCAGAGCACACACAGCAAACAGTAACTGAAACACACTGCAAACATTTTCCCTCAGGCCTTCAATGATTCAGTCAATCACTTTAGCACATTAATAATAATTACTGCCATAGGCAGTAAACTTTGGGAGCAAATTTTGACTTATATGAATGTTTTTGTGGGCAGCAAAGAATAAAAGTTGGCAACTGTCTTGATGACATACAAATAAGCAAGTAACCTTTGAAAGGAATATTCACTAGAAAGAGGTAAAAAGAAGTTGGAAATAAACTCAATTTTCATGCCTCCGCGCCTTCTGATAGGTGCAGAAGCTGACAGGCTGAAACGACATTCCCAGTAAAGATCAACTCCCACTTGTGGCTGGTTCAAGGATTGCATGAGAAAAATATTACTAAAACAAATGCACCCAGTGTAGTCTTGTAGATGCAAGAAGCTCAGATTAACTCATAACAAGTTTAGAGAAGTATCCCATCTACTGGGCTCTCAGGCTCAAAAATCCACCCCCTCTCACCTGCCAGCTGAGCTCATCTCTACCTTCCTCTTGGCTTTTATTAACACTGCTTGCATGGAGGCATTCACTTCATATTTAAATTGACAGCTCAATTATCTTTTCAAATTTAGTGATATGACAAGCCAGGGGTTTTATCCCATTACAATATTTCTAAGTGACAAAATTATTTTATCTCTCCTTGACAGTATTATTGACCTATAATCAGCAGACGAATGGGAGAAACAGAGGTCATCTCAAAAGTAAAAAGCCAGTTAGAAAACTGTTTGGCCAATTATGTCAGTCATCTTGACTTAATCTTGCAGCAGAACAAGGAAAGATTTGTTGCTCTGAACCTTGGCCCAACAAACCCTACATGGAAATCTTTCCACTCATTTGAAGGGGGGTGTCTCAGGCGTATGACTTCTTGCAGTGAGGTCACTGGGCCCCAGGGGTTCATGGAGGATGAAAAATAGTGAGGGGTCAGGGTTTGTAAAGCAAATCAATTTTCTTAAAGAGAAGATTCTTCTTGGAATCAAGAACCCTGTGGCTATGTTATAGGTCAATTTTCACAAGGTTACAGCTGCTACTGAGCATCTGGGCTCGACAGCCTTTTTGACTGTTAAATCTCTGCATCAAGTTGGTCAATGTTTTTCTTTGAAAGTATGTTTGCTTTAAAAAATAATCAGCATTTTTTTAATAAAACATAAATGGTAATCACACATGCTTCATTTATAAAGCAGTCTCTTTGACACAGGAACATATAAGCCATCTGTGGGCTGATTAATCATTTTAGCAACATTTGTTTTTCAGGTTGTCTATTTAGTTGGGCTTTTAAGTTCCATGAGGAATAAAACATGTTGTAAATCAGAAACCAAAAATATGCTTAATATCAGTAACTCCAAGTTTTCTCCCAACAATACGAAGTGGCTTTAAATGAGATTCTGCTATCTAGAAATTTTTTGAATCTGGTTCCAAAACCTTAGCAGAATAGGTTGTTACCTATTAAATATAAGCCTTAAATATAAGCTTTCACTGAGCTGGACAGGCCAAGCTACAGATGAGATAATCTTTAATTTCCCTTGGTCAAAGTTTTTGGGTCATTCACCAGTCTGCACACAAAGCTGGACAATCCCTCTATTTTGTAGCTGGATGAGGTCCATCATGGACTGATTTTCCTCTATAGGATTGGACATCATTCATATATCTCCCATCATGAGGTCAAGGTGACAGAGATGTTACCTTGGATATCCATGCAAGGCCACCATTGAAGTAAATCTATCTGAGTTCTTTAGACTGCTGCTACCGCACCCACCTCTAAGGTATTTGTATGCATTGATAAGATTCCCTCTTATAGAAAAAACAAAGAGAACTTCTGTTTGAAACAAATGTTGGAACATGAAGATCCATGTTGTTGCCCAGACTAAATTATTCACTTCTAAATGTAAGTTGCAGCCAGTTTCTTTTTTTCTGTGGAGACTGGTGATGCTTTGTGGAAAAGGATCAATACAATAATTATTGTTATTTTACATACTACAAGAATTTGTGTAAAAGGACACAGAAAAAACCCAGAGTATGCCCCAAAGAGAAATTAATACAAAATAAAGGGAATGGGAAAAAACACAGGAGCAAAACCACTAGAATTTTGGTACATCTTTACTCACATCTTCAAATTTCACAATTAGCTTTGACCTAGAAAATACTTCATTTTAGAAAAGAAAAAATGATTCTCAGTGGATTTGGAAACATTTCTATGTTTTTGAAGATGATGTTTCTCTTTATGTTGAATATATTATAAAGGACAAATTGCCAGAAATCCCATCAAAACCAAGAAAGAATTCCACACAACTTCTGTAGAAGTGCTTGAGAGTTAAATATTTGTTGGACAGGCAGAGAAAAGCAAAATGCACAATGTAAAACTGATGTCAGAACAAGAAACATATTTCCAAAGTAATTCCTCTAGATAGAAAAATAATATCAACCATGTATTTGGTAATATTTTTACCTCCTTTTTTTCTTTACAGAATTTTATTTGGAATAGCAATACCAGACACTCAGAAATATAAACACTGCATTTGGACATACTGCTTACATATGTTTAAACATGTCTGCTTGCTATAGCTTATTACACTTTATTATGTACCTTATTAAAAATTCTTTGGATAGCAACACTTGTTCAAACAAAGTGCACCAAAGGTATGGATTTGCACTGAGGCTGAGCAACATTGCAATAAACTGAAATCCTTTTGCTCTCTCTGTCCTAAATAAATCATGTAGGCAAACCTTCAGCTTGATGGACAGCTGGAGCATGGGGCATATCTGAAGGGCATCTGGGACACTCGTGTCATGACATTTTGCCATGTGTGTGTCTCAGTGCTTTGTGTTTGGTAGAGTTAATAATGAACTGTTTCAATGTGGGGTAAGAGTTGGCTCTTAAGTTAATTTGGATTTGACCCTTGAGTTCCACCTCAGAAGAAACTTCTCAGCGTTACCCAAGATGACACAAACCCTCAAATTTCTGATTTCACTGACCCTGGGTTACTAGAAGTGGGTTAGTCTCAAATTAAAAAAAAAAAAAAAGAAAAAAAAGAAAAAAAAGAAAAAAAAGAAAAAGTTGTCTGTTTTGCCAGTGTTTCAAAGGTATGCAGGGATAGGGCAAAGGGACATGGCTTTTAACTGAAAGAGGGTAGATTTAAATTAGAAATTAGGTAGAAATTCTGCACTGTGAGGGTGGTGAGATGCTGGGGCAGGTTTCCTAGAGAAACTCTGGCTGCCCCATCCCTGGAAGTGTTCAAGACCAGGTTGGATAGGACTTTGAGCAACCTGATCTAGGGGAAGGTATCCTTGCTGATGGCTGGGAGGTTGGAAGCAGATGGTCTTTAGGGTCCCTTCCAACCCAAACCATTCCATGATTCTATGATTCAGAAAGTGTAATTCGAGTTGCATGTTCATAGCATTACCTGCAAATTTGGCAGTTGAATGCATCTTCCTGCTCCAAGTAACTATGAGAGAGGGAATCCTTAGCTTCACATAAAGGTTCTCATCAATCTGTCTGGCCAGTCTGAAGAAATTAGTCTTGCAAAGTCATAAACATATGTATGGGATTTTCCTCACCAGAAGGGACTACAAATGAATTGTTCAGAAGAAATAAAGTCTGAAAAAAATAAAAAAAAAAAAAAAAAGGACATTAAGGTGTTTTCTTTCCCTCAAGGTTACCCTTGCCAAAAAGCCAAGAAAGAAATATAGAATTATACCTTATATCTAGCTAAATTAGAGGAATAAATTAGAAGAATTAACTAGAAGAATAACTCAGGGAACAAGTGACCAGCTCCAGCCTAATTCATGCCCTCTAGAAACTTGAGTCCAGATCAAACGTAGCAACCAGAAATGTTTTGCTTTTCTATTGCATATTACTATACCACCACATAATCTGGCATAAATAACAGATTAGAATCAACTGAGGTCTGAGCCTCAGAGAGGTGGAAAGTCAAAGAGTGTAAGAAAATTGCATAGTCTGGAAGGTTCGGAAAAACATCTGAGTTGAACTTCTGCTCCTTTGAATTTTCTTTGCTTCTGGGTATTAAGATAATGAGACATGAGATTGGGAGCTCCAGTTTACCAATTTATGATGACACATGACAATTATTCCTTGGTCTCACAGAGCTTTATTCTTGGGGGAGTTTTAAAATTATTTTTACCACACTGGCAAACTCTGCTTTTTTTTTCCACACAAAAAATACAGGTCACTCCTTCAATAAAAAAAAATTAGCAACATCTGAAAATGGAAGAACCAAGCCCAAATGCACACTAAAGAGCACTTAATGAATAAATGGCATGAAATATTTCCTGCTACGTGACATGAAGTGTAAGGGATCAGGACATCCACAACTACAGGGGGAGAGGAAAGAAAGAAAGAAAAAAGTTAACTTGGGCAGAGAGAATGAAAGAAACACCGCACGCCTTTGTATTACACGGTGGAAAAACTGGGAAAACTGAGCAGTCTTGGAACAGCTGTCGGCAGTGCTCCCATCTCCGCGCGCTGTGCTGGGAGGAGGGAATTGCTACGCTCAGCATGGAGCCAACAGGCATGGTGCTCTTGGCTCGGGATTCTGTGCTGCAGAGTCTTTTAGGAAGGACTGCAGTTTCCTGCAGGCTGCTGACCATGACAGTGCCTGCAGACCCTGGCACCAGGGCTGCAGTAGAATGTGTGGGTGGCTGTAGGTCCCTTGGGGATGGCAGGTGAGAGATGGAAGAATGCAAAGGCTCTCTGCAGCCTTCTTGGGATCTTGGTCAACAGCCATGTTGATTGCACCAAGCTGGACATGGTGGAAGGTGACACCACCTTGTGCTGGCAGAGAGCTGCCTCCACCCTTGTTAGCTATGATCAGATTTTACTCTTTATCCTGCCAGTGAGGTCATGGAATAGAGGCATCTGAGCTATATGTTTTCCCTCTCTTTTTGTGGTAACAGTCCAGGACATACACTACTTCCTTCAGTGAGCAGGAACCACTTAACGTTCTCATCAAATTGTAATATTCAACAGTTAAACACCAATGCCTATCTAACCTTCTGAAAATGGATCAAGAACAACAGAAAGACCCATGAAATTTAGCAGTTCTTTTGTAAGAGCCATAATCACCTCCTGGATCAAAATCTGTTTATCAAATGGGTCTGTAGTATGCCTTTTATAAGAACAATTCCCATTTTCACTCTGCCAGGGCCCATCAAGCTCCCTCCAGCTATGTTGTAGACCATAAGAAGGTACCATGGCAACTGAGGTGGGAATGGCAGTACCATGAGCTTGCTTAGCATGCACCCAGCCATCGGTGAGGAAATAGGTGGGGATGGAGAAAACACACTTTGTCCCCTCACAGCAACTCCTTCTGTTACTCATGTATAGGTTTTTATGGGAAAAGAACTTGTCTTGGGAACTCAAACCTCAGTGGGGTGAGAGTCCTGCAGAGTAGTGGGCTACTTTATGCTGATCAGGGAGTGGTCTTGGATCAGCATTTCTGTCAGACCTAAACGTGAGTCATTCCAAGCCTGTCATTTCCTTGTACAATTATTTTCCCTCACAGGTACTGTAGCATTTTTGAAAGTGTCCATCAGTTCTGATGGCAAATAATGCAACATGTCAACATTAGCACCATCTAATCTTGCTCTGTGTGTGTGTGTGAGGAGAGAGGAGAGGAGAGGAGAGGAGAGGAGGAGGAGAGGAGAGGAGAGGAGAGGAGAGGACATACTGCAAATGTCCTTGGAAAGTAAGGTTAGCTGTAGGCCAAAAATATACAATGAGGAATCTGCAACATTTGATCATTGAAATGTAGAACAGCCAACTTTAAAGTGATACAGAGAGTGATCAGGCATGTAGAATTCTGCACTGATTTACTTCAGCTTGCCTCCCTTTTATAGGTTGTTTCAGAGGGAGCTGGAGAGCCAAAGGTCACTGTTTTTAAGGCACTCTATGTTTCCATGACTGCAAGAATATGACAATCACACCATGTATCCTTTGACTTCAGAAAATATCTCCAGACACTGAGCAGGCAATCAACTTGCCTTTTTGTATTTTGGAGAAGGCTTGTTTTTCCTGCTTGAAGAGAGTCGTGACCTGTCATTAGTTTCTTCCCCTGAAACACATCACATTGCTGACAGTAAAATGATGTTTTCATTCTAAGAATTCTACAGGGAAAAAAGGAGCAGCCGTTTTCTCAAGGAAATAACCTAACAAGACCATGGTGATTACAACAATTGGCTGGAACATATCAGAAAAATAACTGCTATGGTTAATCCAAACAAAAAAAATTTAAAAGAAAGGAAATTTCAATTAACTGTTTTAGAAACAGTTTATTGAGATAGTTTTTAGAGAGATATTTTTGAGAACTTTCCTTCAATCACCAAATGAAATCTCTGTGTGTGGTAGATGAATAAAAGTATTCTTTTATTTCCCAATAAATTATGTGGTATATTCATATCAAAGGTCCATATCTTATTTATGAAGAGGATAAAAGAACTATGAGACAGGAAGTTTTACTGCAAAAATAACATCGCATCACATAAAACATATATAACATTGTGTAACATTACCTTACATTATACCCCAAAGCCCAACACTTAGCTCCTGAAGCATGAAAATCCAGTTGATATCAGGTAAATCCCATTGCCACGAGCATATACGAAAAGGAAAATGCTTCCTTTGAGTAGAGTTGGGAAAACCTGAAAGAGGAACTTTGTTTTATTTGGTGAAGTTGCAAATCAGCTACGCAATGCTGGTTCTGAATACATAAACCAAAACTTTATAGTCCAGTTCTGAAATATTTAAGGGACATAATCACAAAGTGACTTAGACGAAGAACTAAGAATGAGCCAGAAAATTTCCAAAGGGAGCAAACTGAATTTGCTCAATGAATGTCCTCTGTGCTACAGCGATCTGTGTTAGCTCAAGTTCAGGATCACTCTGTCTAGTGTTTTATAATGCAGGATATGGGTCAGCAAAGTTTTCAGGAAAAAATGTTCTAATTGTTCAACTAAATTATCTGTTCAAGCTTTGAACCTTTAATTCATGTGCAAATAGAGGTTTGCATTTTGGTGGTTTTTTTTGCAGGTTTTGCTCATCACACAGTGCATGAGTATAAACTACAAGCAGTGTGTAAATAATCCATAAAACTAAATTCTAGACTTTGTCAATAAAAGAATAAAAATTACCAGGTTTTCTTCATCACAAAGCAAGTGTTTCTGAGGCAGCTGAAAACCAAAATTAAGCAAACAACACTCTCTTCTGCATTCTCTAAGATCTACTTTCAGTGCTCTGATGGCTTTGAAGAAGAGGTGAATGCTTACAGAGATAGAGACTCAGAACAACATCACATCTGGAGATTTGGCTTTGAGAATGTGGGTCTCAACAGTAAAAACAGCCACTCAGCAGTGTAATTCTTTAGAAACCATTTTCCAGGTTCAGCTGGTACGGTATTTAGCACAAACTGTCCAGAGAAATAACAGCCCAAGAAAGCAATATTCAAACATGCAATTGCAATAGAGACCTCAGTTATTGACACTACATTAGTCTCTTCTTCCTACTTTCATCCTTTTTTTTTTTTTTTTAAATAATTTATGTGTTTAAAGCCCAAATATTAGGGTTAGTGAAAGGTTGTATAAACATAAGGAACTTGCAACAATATAAGACATCCTAATGGTCCTGTCTGACCTCCAGGTGCCCCTTTATATGCTTGTTTCTACCAGAGATCCTTGGTCAAGTTAAACTTGGATGCACTTGGATATTTCAGGTAGCACAAGACAAGTATGTATCAGCAACTGAGTTGAGCCCACAGTGCCAGTGGCAGGGATAAAACTGGAGTGCATTTTCACATCTGCCCTGAGAATTATGATAATTATGTTGAATTATGACACTGGAATGCAGTTTTACATGTGTATTATTCACCAGGTGTATATGAGGCTCTTGCGCACTGTGGGACAGTTTCTTGCTTGAGTGTTCCTCATGATGTCATGTTCTGATAAGGGCTCAGGTAGTAGGAGTGGGGTTACAACTATTTTTCTGTCTCAGGAGAAAGAATGAAGAAGGCAAAGGCTCAACTCTATATCCCATAGCGAGTGGCAAAGATGGTTGTCCAGAAACCCTCTGGAGACAACAAAGCAGGAACTGGGACTTTGTCCCTGCAAGAAGCATATGGAAGGACACAGCAATGGAAAGTGTGTGAGGTTTCAATTCAACCCCTAGAAAAAAAAGCTGTTCTGATGAAAGCAGGTAGATCAACAATCCCTGAGTGCTCTGCAGAGAAAAGAATCTACTCCTTCAGTGAAGACCACCCCTACAACGCAGTTGGTGTTCTGCCCACAGTAACAATATCTGAGCTCATTCCCTGTGGAACAGTTTTATTATCTTCCTCCCAACTCAAAACCAGTCTTTCCTGTACAACCATAAACAAAGACCTGTCAATGAAACCAGCTCCTGATGGACACAGCTGTTACAACTGCTGTAGGATTCTCTGTCCCCTGGCTTTACTCAGGAACAACATTGCTCTCTGTTGTTATTTTGATGGGAAGGACGTTTCAGCTCTTCTCTCGTGTAAGAGCAGAATGGGGCCCAGCAGAGTCCCCACTTACTGCTGCTGTTCTCCTGACTGCTCTTCCTCCATTTCGGGCTGGGTTTTGTGCAGAAGCTGAGCTGTCACAGCCAAGGACCTGACTGCTGTATTTTTATTTCACTTTTTTCCATCCCTCAGGCTGTAGCTCACAGGCAAGCTGAACCAACACATCAGAGTGACACAGGTGAGACTGATCATAACTATTCTGATGTTAAATATAAAAATCTATCTCTGCACTGATTCAGGAGGAAAAAACACACTGCCTTAAAACAGCAACTGTTGATTCAATGACTGTAGATGTGCAGGGTGTAGAGGGCAAAAGCTTCTTTATTCAAAGGGAAATTATGCTTTCAAACTAGTTTTTTTCCAGCATTGTTGATAGACCAGGTCTCGCTCCTTCTCCCTCTTTCTATATAGTCTCAGTTACTTACAACATTAAAGGTCTTTAGAAGCTTCTTTCTTTAGAGCTCCGTTTCTGCCCCTCATCATCCCAGTGAATGACAACTTGAAAGAAAACCAGGAGCTTTTCTAAGGATTTAGAAGTGCCTCAAAGCAAATCACTGGATGCCAAAGAAGCTGCCAGGCTACTGCACCTCGCAAGCAGTTATAATCAGTGAACAAAGGCGCCGCAGGCAGTACCGAGAGGGAACCTTTTGTGAAAAATATTGACCAGCAAATTACACTGCAGACAGTGCTTTGGCACTGGCCTGTCTAAAGGTGACTCAGACGATCCATGTAGCTCAGCAAGCTGGTTTCTAATTACACCAAATGCCTGACTGTTGTCAGTGGGCCCAGTATTTGCTAAGCGGGTGCTCTTCACATGTGTCATTCATTACCTCACCCTGCACCGAGAGCCATCTCTATAGGGAGAGTGGTTGGCAGCGTCCTTCGCCTGGATAATTTCCTCAGAGAGTGGTTTAAAAGAAAAACCTCAAAACAATCCCCTTCTACCCTTCCAAAAAAAAAAAAAAAAAATTAGCTTGCACAAACCCCAGGAAATCCCCCAGCCACCATATGCTAATTTCAATAAATGCCCTGGAATGAAATGATGGCAAGCTGCTGTCTAGGGTTTAAAAGCTGAACATAGTATACCCTTCCCGGGTTTTAACTGGACTCTTACTTTGGTGCCAGAGTAACAGCTGTAGCAGCTGCAGATGCATTTTACCACCCAGTACAGGCACCTGCTATGACCAAGGAAGTGAAAACCCACAGAGATGCAATTTTCTTTTAATTACATTAGCCTGGTTTTGGCAGCTAGCCATGCAACATGGTGTTGCTGAGGATGTGGACTCTATTCACAATTAGAGCCTGTCTGTGGGTTGCTTTTGACACGTGGCAGGTTACTTCAAAGGGGAACAGTGAAGGATCCATGCCAGTGCTGATTCTTGTTTAAGAGAAATAATTGAGATTGGCATAATTTTTATTACATAGGTACTGTGTTGAACTCTGAGGTCAGTTTTATATGGTTTTCAGACTAGCTGGGTCACAGAAGCGATATTATATACCCCTGAACTATACAGGAACAATTCATGGGCCCAAGGAGTGCCTTAAAATCACCCGCACTGTTTAATTGCTGTTTAACCCAAATGATGCTTTCCCAGACATGCCTCAATACACTTTAGGGGATGAGAATGAGGCTACTCCCAAATAGCCTGTTCCCAATGAGTTCTATGGCAGAGGACATCATATTTTGGATGTTCTCATGCATGAAGATATGAACTGTGTGCTGCCAGTTCTTTTCAGGGTCAGAGCAGGCTCTAGCCTGTTTCCCAGCACCAAGCCTGCCAGAGTTCAAGAAGCTTTTGGATGATACTCTCAGACACATGGTGTGACTCCTGGGGTTGGGCCTGTGCAGAGCTGAGGGTTGGACTGGATGATCTTTCCGGGTCCCCTTCCAACTCAGCATATTCTGTGATCTTGTGATTTATTCCTGTAGAGACAGGCAGCTCCACTTGACTGTCCCTGGGTGCTGGGAAGAAGAAGGTGAGCTCTGGGTTTCTCCCCCAAAGAAGAAGAAGCTGTTCTTTGGTCTCAGGGTGCTCTATGGCTAAAAAGACCTTTTGCTGTAGCAGTTGTCTTCAAGTAAGTCGAGGTCTCTGTGGTCAAATGGTCACATTGAGGAATAACATACTGTTCTCACAGCTTGCATGAGATTCTTTCTGTCAGCTTGCAGAATACATTGATGAAACTGTGGTGACCCTACAACACTACTCAAGCAATCCTTGTTCACTCTCCATTTAGGCTCAGGTGTTCTCATTACCAGAATTGAGGTGTATTTTCATATTAGGCAAGCTACTTACTGCTTTTAAACTTTTGGGCACCAACTCAGGATATGAGCCATGGTGCAAAGTAGGACTTTCTATCTCCATCTTATATTTTGTCCATCTTTATCAGGAAAACTGACATAGAAAGAGGCAAATAGCCCAGGATTGTAAGACTCTTGCTGTGCTTACCCTGGCTCAGGGGGTGTAAGCAAGGAAGACCCTTGGCACCCTTCTCTGCCTTAGCAAAGCCACTGCCAACAGTTAAACAGCATGAACCTTGTTGCTTCACCCAGACCTGGGCCCTGGGCCACCAGCAATTGGAACAAGCAATGTTCCTGCTGCAGAGAGGCTGCCAGGGAGAATATTCACAGGCACCTGACTGATTTGATTTCCAGGGTGACAGGGCATAAGACAGATGAGACTCAGCACACCTTCTCTGTTCAGAGACTTGACAAGTCTGTAGGAGGTAAGACAAGGAGCACACTGTGGACTCAAGCATGCCAAAGCAAGAGCAATCAATCTCTCTGCCCCCACACTATCAGGAAGGAAATGGCACCAAAAGTAGAACAAACAAACTGTGAGTCACTCCCTTCTCAGTAGGACTGTATTGCAGACTGGAGACCATGCATTGTGTTCATAGGACACCAAAATGCTCAACTATCAGCAGAGGTTGAGATCTGGGCTGCAATTCTAACAGCAACTGCACTCTGTCATGGGGAACAAATGTGGTAAGAGAAGACACAGAAATGGCTTCTCTGACCTGTCTAAGTAACTGGGTCGATTATCCGCTGAACAAGAGGCTGTGTGGGTTCCTTAGTAGGGTTGTAATCATGATTCAGTTTCTGAAGAACTCTATTCCCTACAAGTGATAAGACTGCACAGTGTTGTGTACAGCACTCAGGATTGTCTGGAACTTAAAAAGTGGAGCTTCAAGGAGAAATTTGTTTTGAATAACATTTTCCATGTAAAAATGTGCTCCAGATTGTTCATGTAGTAATATTTATATAAAGGACATCACCATGGTACTTAGGACTTAAACATTAGAAGGACAGACTCCAAACTTCTGAAAAACAATTAAACTGGGGTAAATGAAAGAAAAAATCTGTTGGATGACATCAGAACAATTTCTCCTGCTTTGAATCACTGCTGGTAAGAGGAGAATAAAAGCTGAAGTGAAATCAGATTAGAACAAACAAAAGAAAAGAATGAAAACTGGGAACAGTAAAGGAATTAACAGGAATTGCATTGAGCCTCCTTCCATCTTCGTCAAGTCCTGCTGAGATATGGGAGAGAAGACTTAAAGCCCTACAAAACAGCTGAAACAGAAGTTCAGATTTCGATGTCATTCAGGTGTGCACATATTTAAGAAGTTGACCATATCAGTGGTGATCTTGAAACAAGGGGAATGGTTGTCACTGGATTTGAATTAAAGTCTTGGACACTTTCAGCACCACAGGTAGCCAAGTGTAATATGCAGGCTAGGAAGTCATGTATGGGTAGGCTTGTTCTGGTAAAAATATCCTTTTATTGCCTTGTTTCAAAATAATGCCTTGACAATGTTCCTTCAGGAAGAATGCACTCCCAGGTGCAGCCTTGTAGAGTTCTCATGAGACTTCAGCAATGACAGAGAAAACACCATTTCTGGAGATATTTTGGTTTTGCATCTTCTCTCAACTATGGCAAGAAAACCTTGGCAAAGTTATACGATTGTATCAAGCATCAAAGACACAGAGAAAGAAAGAAAAAGAAGTTTTCATGACTTCTGAATGTTTCACTTCACACTTTAGATGCCACTTTGGAGCACTATTTTCTACAGTCCTCAAGATGTATTTATCTCACAGCTCTAATTCTAAGGCATTACTCTACTGATAGTTCAAACCAACACCAAACTTTGAATTACTCCTTTACAGTGCTGCACATTTAGTTAGCCACAAGTGAAGACTGATTTTGCTCAGTACTTTCCAATCATTTTCTATGAACTAAATCCTATGATTCCTTCCAGAGTTTGTCAGGAGATGTATTTATGGATATATGGGAAAACCAAAAGGAGAGACTCTTGCTTCTTGCTACCTTTTCAAAACAGTAACTTTAAGATGCATTAGTCCTGTCATCTTTTACATTAAGTATTGCAGCAAGGAAGATGAGCTGATGGAAGGAAGACATCATATACAGACATATACAAACGCAAAGATAACAGGTTGAGAAACTTTTGTGTTTTTTTCTGTTACTGTAAAATAATTTGGATTACATCTTCTAGGCTAATCTTAACCCTGTTCTCTTTTGTTCATCCTCTCGCAATGCCTATGGATTCATTGCCCCAAATCTGAAACATCACTATATCCCTATAGCCATCAGTGCACCACTCTCCCTGTCCTTCCCACCATACCTGCTCCCAAACCACTCTGTGAAGCAAAGAAATTATTTGCATTGTGTATGAAAACCCACCTCCACCATGCAGAACTTCTTCCTTTCCCCATGGACCAGAGTCTTTGCTCCTCACAAAGGGGAAGGAGAGCTGGAAACTACTTCTTTGATAAAGACTCATAGGTAACACTTTATCTTTGGTAATCAGAATGAGAGAATCTGAAATGAAGAATATTCTCTTGGAGAAGTTTAGTGGCTGACGAGGTTACATGACCAGAGCGTAGTGTAGTTCTCAGGGGAAAAAAAAATCTTCCAAAACACCTTGTAAGGAAAAATAATGCAGTGTACAGTTACATATACAATTCATTTGCATCTGAATGTCCAGCATTATCCTGGCATTGTCGTTATCTACATACAGCTGCACATGAAAGACCATTACAGTTATGTCAAAACAAAGCAGCCCATTACAGTTCCCTCCGAACCCAGACCACGTGCCACCCGCTTCTCACTGCCACCCCTTGCTTGTCTATAAGTAACAAGCTGCTTTCCCAGACAGCTCCTATTGATCAGCTCCTGTTGGCAATGCAAATTCCTTCCATGTGCAGTCAGGCATAGCCATGAGCCTGGAGCACAAAGAGGTGGAGCTGCTCTTTGCCTTGCACAACTGGAGAATTTCCTGCTGTTTTCCCAGTCCTCCACAGACCAGGTCTATCTGCTCTGCATCAATCCAGGACATCCCATTCATTTCATGACTGGCTGCCACAGGAGTCTCTGCAGGCAGCTTCCCAGACACGGCTTGGGTAACTTCTAGTTTTGTTTTTCTTCGTATAAGAAGACATTTTGATATAAAAGCATCTCTCACTGTGACTAGAAGATAATAGGAAGACTCTCAATTCATGGGCAATATCCCTGACCATGGATATTTATTGTTATTGTTGTTCTGTGTTTTGTTTTTGGATCTCCTGAGCATCAACCAGTGTCAAAAGTCACCACACTCAATACTATACAAACATGCAAAAGAACAAAGTACACCGAGGAATGACCATAAAAACACAAAATAAACAAATACTGGAGGAAAGGCAGACCCTCCAAAAATGATGAAAGTAAGGATAATTTCACACTGTTTTCAAAGGTTTTCTTGTTGGTTTTTTGTTTGTTTGTTTGTTTTTGTTTTTGTTTTTTTTTCTCCTCCCCTAAATTCAGCTCTCACTGATGTAAATGAAAAAATTCCTCTGGGCTTCAAAGTGAACGTTAGCTCACTGCTGAGCACTTCGGAAACACTACTACAAATATTTGATCAAGCATAGCAAGAAACCTATTGCAAGGGATAGGATTTGGACTCAGATCTACTTAGTTTCAAACAAGGATCTTAATAGGGCTACATACACCTTTAAAATCATTATCAGTTTGATAGTGAAAGTCATTTCTCATCCTAGACATCTGATATGCACCTGGGGTAACTTTTCTTTTTTTTTTGTTTTTTGTTTGTTTGTTTGTTTGTTTGGGGGTTTTTGTTTGGTTTTTTGTTAGTTTGTTTGGGGTTTGTTTTGTTTTGTTTTGTTTTTTGTTGTTGCTGTTTTTGGTTTGTTTGGTTGGTTTTATTTTTTTGGTTTTTTTTGGTTTTTTTCCCTTTTAAGACAGGTAGATGGGTAAAAACCAAACAAATATATGAACCACGAGGCAGTATTGTATTATAACACTAGAGCACATGCTATTTTCTTAAGGTATTTCCAATGGGAAAAAAACATTTTTCTGACGGCTTGAGGCTGAGAGAAAATAATTCTTTTCTTCTTTATGCGTACTGAAACACTTCTGGGAATGGTCTGTTTCTTCAGTATTGTTAAACAGCAGTGTTTTTCTGAGCAAGGTTAAAGGTGCTGCTCTAGAGGATTCATGGTACCTGAGTGGTTGAATCATTTATCACTCCTGGGTAAACTGAAAGTTCAAATTTATGTTTAACAGATACCTGACCATTAAACTCACTCCACACTTCGTTGGCAGCTGCCAGAAGAGCTCTCTGCATCCAGCTGCAGCGTGAGGAGTTGCAAATCACCCCGTTTTAGAGATAGAGCACTTTTCTTTCTCTCAGCTATAGATCCTGAGCAAGGTTCCATTGGCTGCAGCACCTCCTTTGGAGAATTTGCACCCGGAATCCCAAGCACTAGTAATACTCAGGATTTGCACTGAAGTTTCCCCACAATGATAAAATGCCAATTTTGGCTTCTCACTCACTAGCCACGACAGCAAAAACCTGCCTTTCACTCCTCTGTGACTGTAGCATGTGCAGTGGACCCTCCCCAACAGTTTGGTACAAATCATGCCAGCTAGCATGCCTCTTTTCTGCAGCAAATTCTGGTTACAGAGCAAATCTGGTGCCTATAAGGCATAAAAAAAAAAAAGCAATGCAGAAAATCCAGGGCTTTCACAGAGGCAACACTCATCTTTTTGAGGTCTCATTGTGAACTCTGCACAGAACTGTCACATGGGCAGAAATGTAACAGACTTAGGTGGAGTTTTGTGTTTGTTTTAGAAGGGAAATGCGTGCAGCCAGCTCTTCTGAACGATGTTAAGCTGGTCCTGCAGAGTCAGGTCTCCAGCAAGCTGGACAGATGCTATATGGGTAGTCAAAAGACACTACCTTTTGTCATGTTGAAAGACTCCAGTTGAAGGGCCTTTTGTACCTCATGAAAGAAAGGCATGCTTATGCAGAGGAGGTGCTGCAAATGGGAAAAATAGGTAAGAAAAAAAAAATTAAAAAAACCAAATCAAAACCAAACCAACCCCCAAAAAACACATGAAAATTAAAACCTGCACTGCATTTTGCACCTGAGTATGGGAAACACAGATCTAATGGACTGTTAAGGATACAACATGCAAGTTAAGAAAAATTTGGACCGCTGCTGACTTGCAGTTCAGAGCTGTAACCAAAGACTGCTGCCCACTTTTGTCCTTGTGGATAACAGTGTTTCTCTCTTGTGAGCCCTCCACCAGGCAAGTATAGCGGAAATTTTAGATCATTTGATCTTGGAGACCCAGAATTTAATTTCTAATAATTACAAAACTTACTGTTGTTTTGGGCCTGCCTGAGGAAGTCATCACCTATGGTGGAGTTGACAAACTATGGAAAGTTCATAAATTCTCTGAAATTTTAATATTCCTCATCATTAGCCAATATTTACATGATCCCCCTCAAATAATCCACAGAGATTCAAAGATTTTTAGAAAAAAACAAGTGTGAGTTCTGACCTCCTGCGCACTTTTACACTGCCACCCCTTGCCCAATAATGACTTTGACACTGACACATCTCCCCAGAGACTCCCCAGGCCTGGGCACTGGCAGGGACAAGCAATCCTTAACTTCCCCTGCAGACTTTGGCCCATGATAATGGCTGAAACCCTGTTGCAGTGTGAAAAGAGCAGAAAATAATGAGCATGGCAGAGTCCATGATGCAGACACCTGCTAAGGAAGCTCAGCTTCATCTGGGCAGATCTTTCCATGGAATCTCGAGGGTGACCCCTGCATTGTGGCAACAGCTGGGCACCCTTTTTCCTCCTTTCTTCTCTGACTTGCTGCTGCTTTTGCAGCAGTGTTTGCCTAATTGTTGGTGGTTGTGGGACCCCACTCTGGCTTTGTTTTTGTCACTGTCATTGCCCTAGCCAATCACTTGCAATTCTGAGTGCATATGTGAAGAACCTCTTACTATTCTGCACACATGGAGGATTCAAACTATTTCTTTTCCTTTTACACACACATCTATATATAAACTCAGAGATGAGTCTAACCCACTGTGGATTCAGTCATTCTGCCTAACCTGAGGCATCTAACTAAGGAACCAAATTTAGATGTCTACTTGCCATTGGTGCATGCAATGTACAACCCACCATGACAAGGGGATTGGAACTAGATGATCTTTAAAGTCCCTTCCAATCCAAACCAATATGTGATTCTATAAATACACACCTCTGTAAGAGCCTGTGGGTCTCAAGTGGGGTGCACTGTCTTTTAAACTCGACTACATCCCTTCAGTTCTGGAACAGGCAGAGGTCACCAGTATCGAGGCCATGCTGCTGAGAACGCAGCTGCGCTGGGCAGGGCACGTCTCCAGGATGGAGGATCTCTGCCTCCCTAAGATTGTGCTCTATGGTGAACTCACCACCGGCTGCCGCAAGAGAGGAGCCCCGAAGGGGAGAACAAAGGGCTGCCTGAAACAACACCTCAGCCTTGGCCATAGTGACCACCATCAGTGGGCCACCCTGGCCTCCAATCGGGAGATGTGGAGACACACAATCTATAACGCTGCTGTCTCCTTTGAAACTGCACGCAGAATCAGTCTGGAGGAGAAAAGGCAACGCAGAAAGAACCGTGCCCTGATAGTGCCACCTACGGAGACTTTCTGCTGTGCCTTTTGCAACCGGACTTGCCTATCTCGCATTGGCCTTATCATCCATCAGCGCGCTTGCAGCAAGCGTGGGTAAAATCCTCCCAAATCTTTGTTTATGAAGTCTAGCCATGATGATGATGATGATGACATCCCTTCAGTGGCAGAATCAGAATAGGATACTGCACTCCCTGAAATAGGGATCTTCTTTATTTTTCCAATCTTAGAGATCAGCAAGACAGAACAATGTATTGGTCAAACTTCTAGAAAGTTAGTTCAAGGTTCTTTATTCTTCTATAAGTAACTTCCGCGTAATTATTTAGCAGTGCCTTTCACATTAAGGACACTGGGGAGAAATAGAAGCAGGCTGAGGAAGAGTCCCAGTGCTCACCAGTGCAACCTGGCTCCAGTGCTCTGGTCTGTCACCTTGAGAAGGTGAATGAGGCGTCTAGCCCAACTGCAGCAGGGCTGTGCAGTTCCCCCTCACACCACCGAGTGTCAGCGCTGCTCTGGGGAAGGGTCTGGGCTGCAGGCACCGAGAATGCTGCTCAGGTAAAGAGCCCTTCAGTGTTTGTGTTCGGTGCAGTGCCCTTAGGAAGGAGCTGTGATGTGAGAGGAAGGGATTCAGAGAGGGCTTTGCCTGGTTGTTGTGTGCCTGCTGCTCCCAAAGCCGCCTCTGCAAAAGCTGAAGCCTTTGTTGTGTTTCTGGTGACCCTCCAAGTGACAGCAACTCAAATATTCAGTTTGTAGAGAGGGGAGGAAAATGCAGAGGGACATCTTAAACAGATTTGCCTTTGATGAGAGAATCGTGAAGCCTAAAGGGCTTTTGGTATGTAAGCAGTTGATAACTGAGGTTGTCAGCTTGCCAGCTCGATTTTACAAAAAGCTGTTTTCTGACAAAAATCCCCTGGTAACTTTTAACCATTTCAGTAGTAGAATATTGAGGATGAAATAACCTTTCAATGAGCAGAAATATGGAGGGATGGTATTTGAAAGGCAACCTGCTAGCATGCAAGCCTAGTGGCAATGGGGGAGAATAGGAAAGCAGCACTTTTGGCCTAAAAAGGGTGTATTATTGAATATACTCCCATCTGATCACACAGGTGTGACTGTAACATGCAGCAGCATAATCCAGCAGCACTGGCAGTGAAAGCAAGGAGCAGACATTAGCACTCATGGGGACGCAGAACAAGGAGCCCCTGGGATTCTGTTGCCCTGTCTGTACTTCTAGAGAGGGGAAGGCAGTGTGGAATGCCATCATTTCAGGGAGGCAACAACCCCACGGAGATACAGTATGATAGCAAAGATGTAATGTAACACCAGCATGGAGGTGTTAGTTCTGACACCCAGTTCTTGACAGGAGTGTCCTGAACCTGGCGAGAAAATATCCAAAAGTGGCAAAATGTCTGGGTGTGTACATCCCAAGAAGTCACTGTTCACATAACTAATCAGGACAGGGGTCTTGCCTCTCACCCACAGTCAAAATTTTGTTATCTGCACTCTGGTTACAAAAATGGGTTAGTTCTGGTAAACATAAACTGCTAAAACATGCTGGGAAAGATCAGATAACCACAACGGTGTGACAAAGTTATACAGACCAATTTTATGCAGTAGTGAATTACAGAAGCTAAAGCCTTGTCCATTAGCTCTGAAATCCAGCAAGTGAAGAGTTAAGGTAACATGCTGGGAATTTTTAGAGGAAAATAGCCTAAGTGTTGTTCAGTAGCTTGCTTTTTCAGTCTGTGTTTGGCTAGTTTAAAATCAGGAGCTTTCAAAAGCTGCTGAGGTATTTTCTATCTGTGTCCAAAAGACAATTGTTGAGGGTTTGAATTATGTGTGTTTTTAACAGTCCCACTACATTCTTTGCTAAAAAAAATCCAAGTTCTTCAATTTATACTTCAATAGGAGTTATGTAAGCAAAGTATTTCTTTAAAAACTCCACAAAACAACAATAATAATGAAATAATAATAATAATAAATAAAAACAAAAAACTACAAATACCAACCATTGATGTTATTTCAAGCTGTTTTTTCCTAGCTAGCTACTTTCATTGTGAGAGAGAAAGAAAAGATCCCTACATTTCCTTCTCTTTATAGATGCAAAAATTCCTGAGTCTGATGTAAGTCTGATTTTTAGGCTTTCTCAACTACAAACACAAAGCAAACAGATGTTACAGTGCATAAGAGAGGGGACAACATCAGGAAGCAAATGAACCAGAGGTCTGTGGAGAAAGTTGTAACAAGATGCACTGTCTGGGGAATTTGACAGGAAAATATGAATTAGAAAGATGTTTTCCATCTTTAAGAGTACAAATGACTGCCTATGGGAATAACCCAACCTTAATTTCCTTAAAATTTCAGCTGTACACAGGCTGTGAGACATATTTTAGGCAAGGCCATAATAAACTTGAGTCAAACAGACTCTGTTCTCCGTATAGAGAATTTAATGCATTTGATTTAGACAACATGAACTCCATGAATCACTTGATATTAATACAGTGGGGGAAAAACAAACAAACAAACAAAAACCAACCAACCAACCAAAAACAAAAAAACCCCAACAAACAAACAAACAAACAAACAAAACCAAACAAAACCCAAACCAAACCAACCAACCAACCAAAAACAAAACCAAAAACCAAAAACAACCACAAAACAAACAAACAAAACCCCAAAACCAAACCACAAAAAACCAAACAAAACCAAAACCAAACCAAACAAAAAAAACCCTCAAGAAAACAAAAACAAAAGCAAAACACCAAAACACCAAGATGCAAACAAAATTCATCAAACTCTAAACCCTACATATTTCAGATCAGCATGATTTCTGGTGGAATCAGTCTGGCTTCACTGACTTTGTGTCTCAGTAGTTTACCCAAGTTGGACAACCAGCTATTTTGTTTGGCTCTAGTCTGGGAACACTTGAAAATCTGGAGAACACTGATGTGATTTTCAGACACAGTCTTTAAGCCAGTTTCATCAAACATTTCCCAAAGCTAAGCTCCTCTCTCCATATTTTTTTTTAAACTGCTAAATATAATTTTTATTTTAAAAATCTGACCTTTTTGCCTTGTTCAAACATTGCTAAAAGTTTCTCTTTGGCTGCTGCACTTACACTCACACTCTCAAACTTGGTAAAACACTTTAATCTTGCTTAATCTTGCTCCTCCTGTGTGCCCAGTGACCACCCAGGAACCAAAGATTTTGGACTGTGACACTCCTTTCAGCACTGCTGCCACTGGATGGCACCAAAGCCCAGGGAAAGGTCTTGTAAAGGGTGTAAGGTGGGTTTGGGGAAGAAGAGCATCAGTTTAGAATAAGGGAATCCTGACCCAGGGTCTGTCACCTCCAGTATCCTTCCAGCACCCGAGGACATCGGGGAGGGATCTGAATATCTCAGCATCAGGTCCGTGGCAGAGCAACACAAGTGGCCTCTGTCAGCTTTTCTCTAGGACTCAACTTGTGCTAAGTCATTGTTGAATTAATTCACAAATCATCTCTCCAAATTAGGCAATGAGATTTCTGAACTGTTAAAAAGTTTCTAATTTTCATCATAGTCCCCTGTGTGAAGAACTGGGTGTCACTTCTCAGCTATCACTTACCTAAGGAGACACGGAACATCGGTGCAGTTTAGTCCTGAAACTCAATCACAGATTAGACCTGTTGTACCTACCACTCTATGTCTCTGCTGTGCAGTGGACCAGGTGACTGGAAATGCTATCAAATGGTTTGTGCATATGGCACATCTTTGGGGGAAGAAAGAAAAAGACCAACTCTACTTTCGAGCATCTTGAGATCCAGATCTAGCTATTGTACTGGTTTAGAGTTAAACTGGCAGGAGAAATTAATCCAACTCAGACTGGGATTGCAAGTCAGAATAACAATTTAAAAAAAAAAATCACAAAATACACTGATACATAAGGAAAGTCCATTTGACCCACAAAAACAGCTGTACAGCCCAGCATAGCGGGGCACAAGCAGAATGGAGCTCACCAATCCCTTTGCTGAGGACCACGTGGCTTCCCTGAGTTCAAAGTAAGAAGAAAGGAAGAAACCTGCTGGTGAAAATGATGGGTGCAGTCCAGTGGCAGTCTCAGTCTGGTCAAGGCTCTAGTCCTCCTCTGGATCTGACAAGAGAGCCCAGTCCCAAAACCCCAAGCTTATCTCTGCTTGGGCTCTGACGGGAACGCCCAGTCCCTCCCCCAGGGTGGAGAGTTTCACAATGGGTGATTTACTCTGTGAAGTCAATCATGGCATATTTTTTGCTTCCCTGATGGCCCATGAGCAGACATGACCCCTCAGGTGGATGTGAAGGTGCTGATGGCTCACTGGAGGGGAGTGTGAAAGACAGGAAAACTTCCTTATCCCACAGAAGTTCCTAACCACCGAGCTTGTAGACTGAGGGGCTGGGTTTGCCCTGGGCAGCTGCTGCCAATGGGTCATTGTGAGCAGTTCATGAGAAAAATTACCCAGAGGGTTTAGAATACACACCCACACAGTGATAAACTGATCCTGGCTACTATAACCAGGACAGCTATTCAGGCAACACTTCATTTATGTGGGAAACACAGGTGCAAAGATGAGCTGCAAGTTGGCCTGGGTCATTGTGTTGCTCCAGTGATGGCACCGGGCTTCTGAAAAGACAGATTAATCAGAATTTCTATCATTTATACTTCAGTTCCTCGTGACAGCAAGGACATGGGACATGGATGATTCCATGTGCCTCCTGAAGCTGTGGTCTCCTGTTTGGCCAGTGGTATGGTGAGACACCTGCAGGTGTACAGATGAGGGTTAATGCTATTTCCAGGAACTCTCTATCTTTATCAGCCCAACAGGATATTTTGTATTTTTGTTTCCTACTACAAAGGCACATGCATTTAGTAATGCTTTTTCTACACGGTTCTGCATACAAAGCTCTTTCTTGTGAAGGCATTGCCAAATACTGGAGAAACATCATGCAGTGCTGGTCACGTGCACATGCTTAAGCACATCTGTACATGACTGTTCAGCCCTACACATGTGCACTTGTTTATACCCACATACAGAAATGTACGTTCCAGTGTACATACGTAGTACACGTAAGTACATGAATTCATATGTATAGATATAAAATGCAATGGTGGCTTTGTCTCTCGTGGCAGAAGTGTCCTGCACATCCAGCCAGGCTGCATGCTAAGGAGGTGGGATGTTTTTTCATATTTCCTGAGAAAGGAGCATGAGCAGCTGCTGCACCTGCTGAGTCTCCTCAGCTCCAATGGGTTCGTGACTGCCACAGGTTTGGGGCTCAGTGACTGCATCTTTGCTGCTGCTGCTATTGGCATTTGAATTATTTGAAGACTTCACCAGAGTCCCTGAATAAAGACAAGAAAATGCTATTTCTAAAGTACAAAGTTTAAAAGTATCAACATGTCTTACTTTTCACTTAGAAGGGAGAGTTAATTGACAAAAATAACCTATAAGTAATTCAAAAAATACTCTTAACTAGTTAGGAGCACGGAATAAAGAGATTTCAGTTGTACCACAGTGACTTTAGGGTAAAAGCACTTCAGACTGAGAGGCCTGAGATCAACACCCAGCTCTGTGTCACCTTCAAGAAAGAGATCTCAGAGGAACAGTCAAACAAAGAGCACAGGGAAGGACATACAGAGCGTAATGTCTGAATTTGTCTTTCTTTGTCAGTCTCTCTCATTCACTTCTCCTAGGGGAAGCTTTCCCTAGCATTTATTTTCAGGAAAGAAGGACAATGCTAACCCTTTCACAGAGTAGCAAATTCACCACCCCACTGACACTACTGCAGCTCTGAAAGCCCTCTACCTCCACCCTCCAAATTTCACAGGGTCAGGGTTTTATTCTCTAACACTTGCAAATGCATCTAACAGGCACATCAGCCAGTTAAGCTGCTGCTCCCAGAGCTTAGCTCAGGCTGTTACGAAACTGGTAGTGCTCAAGCTACTCGACTTAGTAGCCTCAGTTTAAACCTTTAAATCCCAGAACTTGTCCTTCCCTGTGGTCAGAGTCTCCTGGGTGGGCAGTAGGGAACAGGATCTGATTGAACCTGCAGCCCTTGAAATCACCCAGCTTATCAATTCCAGTCTCCTGTAAAATCAAAGATCAAAAATTCCTTCAAACCAGAGTGCAAAGCTTTTGCCCAGTAACTAATAATAGCAAACCAATCCTCTTCAGACCTTCCTGCTCATGAGGGTATTTTAACAGGGAATCCGTGCCACAGTTAGATATCCCAGAAGTGATAACTGTGACTGATTCTGTGTAGCAGGGCTCTAATCACAGAATCTGAGCCTGCCTCCTTTTAAGGTCCCAACAGGAACTCAGGCAACTCAGTTCCTGCTTGCTGTGATACAAAGAGGTGAAAAAAAGGGTTTCTTAAATGACTTCACAGCCCTTATCCTTGGGATTTTTCTCTTCCATTCCTTCAATCTTTACTCTCTGTCTTAAGGAATAACTTGTATAGTGCAGTAATTGCTGCACAAAGCTTTTGTCCCTGGGTGCCAAGGTCCCTGCAGGGCCTCGCACTGTGCAGTCCAGGTTCATCTCTGCTGGTCTCTGTTGTCCTTCAGCTGCAGAAGAGGTGTTCCAATCCAAGAGCAACAGAAGCCCTACAGGAACTTGTTAGACAAGAAAGATTTTCTAATTCAGTTTGGATTTTGATGTGAGTATGAGAGAATAATGGTACAGCTTGTGAAAATGTAATGACATTGGCCAACCAAAGCTGTCAGAGAAACAGGTTTCTTCTCTTTCAGTCATCAGTAGGTATTTGCAACCACTGTAAAGATGATGCTCTTAATGCTGAAAAAATATTTTTTCTGTAAGGTGTGATCAGTAATAACTTTCTCTGAGAGTGCCTCAAGACATTCACTGCACAGTATTTTTGATTTTTTATACTGTGAATAAAAATACCTAAGCAATCATCTTAAACAACCTAGCCAGGTTCAGTCTTTACCTGAGAGCTGTCAGAGGTTGATCTATAAGACCTTCTTGTAGGAACAATACCAGTGAAATGTAATACATAACTAACACAAATTAAACATCTTGGACACAGATGGAAACTGTGAAATCTTTCAATCTCAAAGAAGTCCTTCAACTTGAATTTTTTTTCTAATCGATTATATGATTATTGGATAAATAAACTATGTGATTGTTCAGCACATAAACACCCTTTGTTAAATGTGCCCGTCAATAGACAATTCTTATAAATGATACTAACTATCATCAAAGGAGTAATAACGCCTTTATTGATGAATAAATCTCTAAAAGACAGATCAAATGGAGGTTAACTAGCCATGCATGACATTAGCAGGAATTAGTCTGAGAAGAGCCTTGCAGGCATGCTGGCTACTGTATGTGGGGTGGGAAATGATGTGGGCCACACTCATGGAAGGACCTGCAAGGTCAAAAGCCCTGCAAAGGCCAGACTGGTTACTTTACAGTATATAATCTGTCTACATTACTTCTAGTTTGTATTTCTCTGTGGTTTTCTGTGGATGTCCAAAGAAGTTTTTGACATGGAGCCTCTTTCAGCGTTTCTGGAGAGCAGTAAGGTGTGGATACAGAGGCACCAAGGTTATACACACACATGTGGACTGAGCTCTCAACCCAATGAACATCCCTGTGAAGGTTACCTGGTCTCACCCAGCCTGGTAGAGCAGGGATTGGTGACCTGTGAGCTGCTCACAGTCACTCACAGTCTTTGAACGTGGCTGAAAAGTTCACAGAACCCTCAGTCCTGACTTTTCTTCCACCCTTGCCAAAATTCAGTGAGGTCTCAAAGTCCACATAAGGTGTTAAATAAAAATATAAAATATCTTTTTAAAAACCTGAAGGTCTGTTTCTATGCAAAAATGAACTCCACAGAGAAGGACTTAGAAATAATTTCTCAACAGCAACAGCTGATATGAAGTAAATTTTTAAAAATATTTTTTCACAAGAACGTCAGTGGTGGGACTGTAGCTGGCTGTAAATGAAATACTCATAAGCAACTAAGTGGTGTTCTTCTGTTGTCTTTTCATGCATGACTCTCTCTATCTGTATCCAAGAGGTATTTTCCAACTCAATTAAATTTTTTTTCACCATCCATGACAAAGCAGTGGGATAATTTCTGCCACTAGTGACACCACAACACCTGCACCCACCACTGGACAGTGATAAAGTATTGACAGAGGTGGAGGGAAGTGATCCTTCCCCTTTCATTCGTGTAAGGCCAGCAGAGAGCTTTTACCTTTTCCATGGAGATATATTACAACCAATAATAAGCAATGAGCTCTTTTCCCCACATAAGATGAAATCAATGCACATTAGAACAGTTAGGTTGGAATTACAGAGCATATTAATGACCCACTTGGTGACTGCCAATGATGAAAACTGGCAGGGCAAACTTTTTCTCTATGCACAGAGTGTTCCCAAACAGGACACTAAGATGCTTTTGGGAGGGAACCAGCTACTCTGAGGTGCTTGTAGTTGGGATTCTGTAACTAAACTGGTTCTCCAGAATACTCCAGGGTTGCCACGATTTTGGTCAATGGAGAGGAAAGTGAATATTAGGCTGTGCAAGTGTCAGCTGTCATTATATCTCTTTCTCCACCGACTACAAATGGAGTCTAAAGTGACGAGTTCAAATCTAGCTATCCAGACTGTAAATTGCCATCACACCTCAGCTGCCAAGGAAGGTTTGTCATGGTTTTGCTTCTCCAGTATGTTACAGACTTTTTGGTTAGAATTCTGCTACCTGAAACTCGCATTCATTGCTTTTCACTTACTCATGGCACCAGGAATGTATGAACTGAAGGAACTGGTTTGACAGTGGACAATACAGTACAGGCACATCAGCACCCAACCCTTCCAGTAGATACTGCAGAGCAATGGATAATCATGGAAATGATGACACAGGAACATAACATTGACACAGGCAAGGTGGAGCAAGCTGTAATGGGAAGAAATGTAAGTAATGACTGACTCAGGGGAAAAATAAGAAAGGTCATCTCTTCTTCTTCTGACAGTGATAACATACCAAAAAAAAAAAAAAAAAGGCTAATTTGGAAGAATTTTGCTAGAGAATTGCTATCTGGTCTTTGAGCATATAATGCCAGTATTACACACTGGCTTTTGCCTTCTCTGTTCCAGAATATGTAAAGTGACCCTCAAGTGGCAAATTGTCTACAGTACCAATGTATGGAATGAAAAGCTTGTACTTTGGCTTTTCTCTGCAGTTTTTGTGTGAATGCAGGCAGGCAATTTCAAAGGAGTATTACAACATGATATTCAGAAATCTCAGTGAAATTCAAGTGCTCAGATCTTTTATAAAATTCCCTGAAGGACCTGAGTGATCGGGAGAGGTGGCAGTTAAATAGACCTGAAGACACATATCCTGAAATAAAGTACAAACTAAGCATAGCAGGCAATATTATCCATATCTTTCTTTAGCCTTTTCATGTCAGGAGCAGGAGCATGCAGTTGTCCCATGTAGAGACCACAGGTTTTAGGCAACAACACTCCACAGTCACGGAGTAGGATCAAACTACAGTAGGATCCAACTACAGTAGGACCAAAATACAGTAGTCTCTGTTGAGCACCTCTGCAGCCACTCCAAAGAACATTTCTGGGGGTTCTTTGCAGGATTTTGTAGCTGTGTTTTGTCTGTGATGAGAACATGGAATCCCACATGTCCTCATCACAGAGCTGTAATAGTGGTCAGTTCTCTCTGGTGCCACAGAATTTCTTGTTCAACAATGCCCCTGTATCTTTTCCTTGCCTATACTTATGTCATAAATGAAAACAAGCCTTCCAGTGCCCCAACACTTCTTTGCATCAGTCAATGAGAAGGGCCAACCACGCAAACACAACTTATGGGCTGGCCTTGTTCTAAACTAGAGAAAACAATCCTTGCCAGAGCCAGCAGTCCTGGAACCATCATTCCAGCTATGCCTCTTCCTGCTCCATACAAGCACTGAGATGCTAGAACTGACCCAGCCTTCTCTCTTATCAGGTTTTCTCCATATCAAAGTTCACACTGTTTTACAGTGAAAAGCTGAAGCATTGAGGGCTTGACTCATGCCACCTGTCTTGAAATAGAAACCACATGGACATCTGCACCTCAGTTCATTCCATGCTCCCCCGGCAGTCTGAGGCATTTCTAGAGCATAGCTTGTCTGAACTGCTTTAGTATTTGTTCCCACATTTTCGACAACATGTTGTAGGCATTATTATCAGTTGCAATAATCTAATTAATATTACTGCTAATAATAGTAGCTATTGCTGGTATCTAGAAAAGAAGAACAGAATAGAATAGAATAGAATAGAATAGAATAGAATAGAATAGAGCAGAATAGAATAGAATAGAATAGAATAGAATAGAATAGAATAGAATAGAATAGAATAGAATAGAATAGAATAGAATAGAATAGAATAGATTTTTTAAAAGAATCTATCCATTTAATATCTCACATGAACAACTGAATAAAGGCTTTTCTGTGAGATCACACTTCACGATCTCACCCAGATTGAAGTCCAAATCTTGATTCCTGTGGTCTTCATAGCAAACTGTGTTTTTCTAGGTATTCAACAGTGGTTACATATTGGGATTTGGGACTCAGTTCAGATATCAGCTTTTATGATGGCACTTACCTAAAGCAAGTGATAATGACTTTATGTTAATTACCTTCCTGCCATCTGGTAAACAACACAATACTAAAGGATGTGATACCATGCTTTTGCTGATCCTGACTGATCCCTGTTTGAAGCACTGTTAACACAGACAACATTTTGTTTTCCCATAGGAGCTGCTTGGAGGACAATTAGTTAAATCCACTACTATAATCATGTGGATTTGTTTTGGAGCAAGACAATCTCATAATGCAAAATGCCTATTTCAGTTTGAACAAGCAGATTTATTAAAGCTTTTACGTGCACACTGTGTAGCTACCATACACAAAATTAAAATCCATCTGGAGTCAAGAGAATATACAAGCAAACTAAATACTACAAGAGCAATAATATTACTAGCTCTCACATCAGGCTTGCACTCAGTGTAATATTTTATTGTTATTCATAAGAAAATAAAGTATTAGTAATACTTTCTGCTCATGGCCAGGTCCTGATACACTTACATAGCAAAGGCCATCTTTTTTTACAACTTCTGTGCTGAGAAGTGCTAAGGCTGTATAAGGGTCCCATCATAGTACTCTTAGCACACGCTGGCACTGGCTGAGCCATGGCTGACCTTAGAGCTATGAGGCTTAGTCCCTTCTGGGCTGGGACCCTCAGCATCTCCAGTAGTGGCCAAGGCCGTTTTCCTGACTTACTGCAACCATGACAGCATTTTACCCTTCACAAGTACCCCTCACAGAACCTCTTACCCTGAGCCAGTGGAAGAAAAAAATGGTTAATGCAATTCTGCTCCAGGATGACTACATTCAGCCTGATTAATTACAAGGTATAGTATCTAATCCCCAAATTTAGAATGGTGGTTCTGTTGTAATTATATCCTCTAATAATTCTCTCTTTATAGCCCAGCTAAAAATAGTTCATACACATTTTTGCATTACCCTCAGACCAAAGTGAAAATCTAGCACCTATCACTAGATCCCGTAGACAATCTGAATTTATTCAACCTTAGGGCTCCTGGGACATGCTGAGGAATCCATTCACCCAAGAAAGACACTCCTCAGGCAATGCCAGGGCAGGTATGTAAAATCCTCATACTGCACATGGGAAAGCTAGCCTTGGGAACAGGTCTGGACATCCTCAAAGAGCGGACACGTTGGATATCGCTATTTCCCTTCTGGGGCTGATGAAATGATGCGGTCAGTCTAAGCAACTTGTCTAAACCCACAGAAAGAACCAGTGTTGAGATTAGAAATTAAAACCTTATGTTGTCTGGTCATTATCTTTATCTCCCAAATAAGAAAACTGAGGCAAGGCTGGGATGAAGTCACCAGTAACCATATTTTCAGAGACATTTCGTGCCCCACTCCTCATTAATGTCCTTCAATCTAGGGTTCATCCCTACATAAATGTGCTCCTCCAAGTACACCACTGTAACAGAATAGTGTTTGTAAGGGTAGACTTAGCTCCAACCACATAAAGGCCCTCAATATACCTCTGGACAAAGATCTTCCATAGCTTCTAGATAACCCCAGGGGATACAGCCACAGCTGCGTGCAGGGGTTAGGCTAGTTGAATGTTGGGGTGGAAGAGCCATGCCCAAAGCGGGTCAGCTGCTATCGGGGTGGTGAGCAGACAAAGCCACGCTGAACGGCTTTGGTGGGAAATTAGGTCTGAAAACAAAGCCAGAGCCTTTGCAAACAGCAAACACCATTTATTGAGATTGCCTTTGAGCTGCACAGCCATTATATTAACACAGTCCAGCAAGAAAGAAGTCAGTTCAGCCAGGCACATCTTTGAACTGCAGAATCATCAGGTCTGGGCTGTGCTGAGTTGCTCTGCTGAAAAAACCATGCCACTGAGGGCTTTTCTTGGTGTGCTGCTTGCCCTTCCCATGCCACAGCTGTTTTCACCTACTGTTCTTTGCGTTTAGGGTGAAACAATTTCTGAGGAAGCTCTGAAAAAGTGAGTGTTCCCTGATGGAGAGAACTGAAAACACAACTCGATGCTTCTGAAGTCAGTAACAAGATTTGCATTGTGACAGTGGGAAGGTTTGGGGGGCACTGTGATCATCCTACCACAGCCATAGATTGTTTGGCTGTTTTGAGCCTTGGTAAATTGCCTTTGCAGCATATTCAGTAACAGTGCAGCCCTGTTCTACTCTGTATCCATTATTCTACGCATGTTCTAGAATCTAGGTATGAAACTTCTGCCCCTGAAGTCTACTAAGAACTAAGTTACACTTAGTTTGGAATACATTCATTTGAGTTCCTTATCATTTTAATACTCTTTTAGGGAAAGGATATGTGGAGAAGGAAAAGAAAGAATGGAAAGTCAAGGCAGTGTCTTAATTTCCTTAATAATGTGTCATGTCCTTCTTCACTTCTTGCCATTTACTTAAATATATAATCACCATACAATTATTAGGGGCTAATTGTTTTAATTTTTTCCTTTCTGTCTCATTAAGCCAGTTTTCTGTTCCCATCCTTTTTGCAATAATAATAGGCTTTATAACAAAAACAACATTAGAACCATCCCTAGTTCTGCCTGTCAGATGCTTCTTCAGTAAAGCTGCTGCATCTGCATTTCATTTTACATCTCTTATTTATTTCCCCTGCATTATATGCAGAGTCAATGTCTATTCTGGTCTGATAAAAAAGACAATGTGCAATTTAGAAAGAACAGAATTAGGAAACAAATTAAAACTGAAACAAATTAAAACCCAAGGAAATATTTGGCTGAAGAAAAAATAAAAAGAAGAGTGTTTGGACTAAAATATTTTGAAGTAAGAGTTTCAAATTTTACAGAATCTCCAAAAATATTTTGGATCCTCAGATCTTGAATTGCACCCACATGACACTCCAATGTAGGTAATAGGAAGTTCAAATTGTGACTTAGACAGCTAAAATATCATGAATTTACCAAATCTTCTTGAATTTCCTTAGCACTGACCTCAAAACCAATGTTAAAATGTTAAAAACACAGGAATCTGATATAACAACCTGATTTAATTTTAAGCCTTAGCCTGTTCCCACACCAAATTACTATAGCTTTTGCTTATGCAATGAACAAAATGCATTTTAAAATACTTTGCACATTTTTTCTTCCAAAATGTTGCTGATATTTCATTATGCATATGGGTACAAATATAGACATAGGTTTAGAAAGTGTCTTCATTCACAACATTTATTTTCAAAATATACAATAAAAATATGGGTTTAATATTTTATTCATCCCAAAGACAATATATCAGTTTTACTAAGCATCAGATCCTTTGCCTTTCTTATTAATAAGACAATTCTTATAAATTCTTCCTGGCATTGCATGTTTTCTTGACGCACAAATTTCCTCGTGAGTAGCCCGTTGAAGATGCAGGCTGAAATTCTCGCTCCCCTAAATCAATAGGAATCCTCCACTGACCTCCAGAGAGTCAGCCTTTTAGGTACAACTGACAAACACATTCTGAGGCAGAAATTACAAGCTGTGAGGATAAAAAGCAGTCCATGAATTGCAGGATTCCTACATGTGGCTGTACAGCGAGGGCCGAATCCTCAGCTGGTGCACACTGACTCACTTCTACCTCTCCCAGAGATTTCCTTCCCAAGGCTGATATAACACCAGTGTGTTCAGCACTCCATCCCAAACCCAGTGAACCACGATTCAAAGTATCAAAGTGTTCAAATTACAGCATTCTACTATTTCCCCCCATCTTTTCAAATTCAAGGTTTTAAACACAGCATCAACTGACATAGGAAACGTGGTCTTATTTGGGCAACCTTGTTCTCTGAGCCTGCCAACTGCTCTGAGTTAAACAATCAATGCTGTCCTTCTCAACTTTTTCCTTTCCAATTAATTAATTTAAATTGACCATTAAGTCAGCAGAGTTTTTGATTGATATTTTCATTAACAACCCTCTCATGCAGACCTGTCCAACACCTAAGAAATGTATGATAATGTCCAATCTGCATGAAGGGGTCTGAACATCTCCCTTCACCTCTCAGTGCTAGTGAGTTATTACTCGAATTGTGCTTGCTGTTTCATTGAGTGTAATTTGAATACAGATTAGCTGCCCCAGTGTTCCAGAGCTTTGGCATTATCATTACTGGGGACAGTAATTTGACTGATGAACACACGGGTTATCACAAGGTCATCACCTTCACAGTATTGGAATGGTCCATCGTCCCAATTTTGGAGGGAAGGAGGCTAAACCTTTCAATAGCAAAATTAAGTCCTGTAAATTAACTTGTCCGATAACTTATTGAATAAATCCTTTACTAATTAAAGAACCAATAAGACCCTTTGTTCTCAGATCTTCAAATCCTTTATTAAAATCAATGAAGTAATATCAATTTAACAGGTTTGGTTGGGTTTTTTTGCTTTTTTTTTCTAATAGGAATTAAGATCCTTCATCCAATTAGACTCAAATGTACTGTATATGTAAAATGATTTTAAATGTTAGATGGCAAAAGGAAAGAAACTGGATTTATTCTGTGAAAGCAATTATCTCTGAGCCACGCCTCTCAAAAGACTTGTTCTTGCTTCATTAGCACTCAGAAAGTGAAAATGCAACTGAAAATTTCCTTCATATTTACAAACCTGTGTTTTGTTTGACAGGGGACAGTGTCACACTGAGGCGCTATTACCCTTACCTTACTCTGGCATTTTACCCACTATGAAAGAGCATAGAAAAACGCAAGCAAAAAGAAGATACATAATCTGAACCAAAATACGCAAGCTGAAGTATTTATGAATGTCAGTGGGACAAGCATCTTGATTTGCTCAGCTTTCTCCAAAGAAAACTGCAGCTGAAGTAGCTCTTCATTTACACAAGAAATGAGTGTGGTGTTTTTGGACAAATTCAAGGAAGAAAAGTTTTATACATTTTTAATAAAAATTTAAAAATGCTTGTTTCTGTATTTTGAAGATACGTGTTGTTTTCAAAATAAATTACACCCTATGAAATAATTTTTTTGGTGCATACTAATAAAAAATTAAGAGACAAAATTGCTAAAGATCTGGTATCAATAGATGAAATAATATTTAGAAATTTGTAAAAAACCACAGATGTCATAATTAATTCACCCATGCTGATGAAAACAGAAATATTCTTTTGACAGAGGCGACAACCAGACATAACAATATTTTAGTAAGTACAAGATGGTGCAGATGAATAAAATGTGCGAAATTAAAACACACTGGTTCTGCCTGCTAAAGCACATACATGAAAGCTTTTAATTTCCTGTCTACCCATTAATATGGTCCTAACATGTGCAATGAAATCAACATTTTAATACTATTGCTCCTATAGTGTGAGGTTTCATTAGTACCATAATTATAGAATTTATTTAATTACAGAGAATGTTTCTCCATTTTGGTTCCCCCAGTGAAACGTTTCAGGTACAATGTTTAGAGAGGGTCCCTCCAAACCCTTCACTCTGAATCTGTGCTGCTGTGGCGAAGAAGGCAGGTTGCTCTGATCAACCCAGCTGAGCCTGTGTTGTTGCAGACTGGGAACTCTGCTGGCAGCTGGGAGGTGAGCTGAGCACTGGATCCAGATTTACCCCCACTAGAGCCAATGGTGCTGTCAGCAGTGAGTCCTTCTGGAAAAGCATGCTATCCATCAGTCCTCAGGAATTAAATGATAAGGATGAGAGAAATGGAGAGAGAAGAAATGCCTCTGCCTCTGCTCAGGGCTTTGGAAAGTGTCCTGGTGTTACCAGGAGAGGAATTTGCATGTGTATTCCTGTTACAAAGACTTTGCTGGAACTGTTTTGGAAATGCTGTCACTAAAAGCAGAACAACTTGTTGAAGTGGGTGCAGAAAAGCTTCACTACTGCAGGATTCATGGATGTTTTAGTCACAGCTCACTTTTAAAGCTATTCTAAATGTATCCCAATTAATCTTCCATATCACTTCATCCTGCATTCTCATGACATATTATTTTTGACCTTCACAGCACTTTGCTGGCATTAATTAATTCACACAATATCCCTCTGAGGACAGCAAGTAAATACCATTATCCCTGTTTTAAACTGAGTCTAAGAGATCTTGTGCAACAGCTTTTTCTAAAGCTGTCATGTTTTCCTCCTTTTTTGGTCCCTCAGCTCCAAGGCAGGGCAATTAGATCCTGACCTTTCCTGTCTCCTAGCTTTGGGTTTGGATCCCTAAATCACACCTTCACTGACATTAGCAACCGACTGCATATATGTCTAGAAGATAAAAGTGCTAAAACTCAGCAACATCTTCCATGCCAATGCTAGTCTTTTTTATTTTTAAGAAAATGAACACCAATTCCTATTTGCTGTCACAGAAGAAGACAGGCAGCAAGATCTAAAAAATTCTTGCTCTGTGAATGAATTCAGTCTATGTAAATCAATTAGTCATCAAAACAATTTGACACTTGGAAAATTGAATCTTCAATTAGATGTTATCTTCCCAATATCCTTTATATCCTCCCTGGATAGAGATAACACCTTTGTTATCTTGCTGAGAATCCACCTCCCCTACTTTAGCAGAAATGATCAACTGATAGTTATAAAACCCTTGATGCTTGTCCTTGGGTGAGAGAGTCCCACAGAGCCACGAAAACATTAGAAGCCATGGGATGAAGCAGGTACTACAGCCTCAACAGGGAGATTTTACAACCTGGTTAAAGTGAGCGATTCCAGCCCTTCTGCAACACCTGTGATTTAAAGATCTCTTTACTTTGGAAGCAGCTTCTGAACCCTGTTACTGGCAAGAATGGGATGAAAAAAAAAAAAAAGGAAGGTTTTCTTTTTCAAAGAATGGGCACAGTGCTATGTACCATTCCTCTGTGATTGGCCTTGCTTGCAGGAAGAGTCAAACCCAAATGGTGCAGAAGTGGCTGCAGAACACCTTAAAGTTTGACTTTGGCTTGTCATCAGGGACATTGTGTCTGGGTGAGCCCACGGGGCAAATCCAGTGAGTGCCCAGATGTCAGCAGAGGTTGATGGGGAAGAACACTGGAGGACAGTTCACTGGAGACTCCACCTCTGTCTGTGCATCAGAGCCCTGAATTGCCTTGTGGGGTACGTCTGAGACAACAACAGTGAAGAAATATGTGATGAAAACATGCATTTCTCATTTGCCTTCCAGAATTTATTGAATTTTCTGTATTCATTATGGTCCCTTCTCTGGGACAGGCATTTTTTCATATGTTACACATGTGATAATTTTTAAATGGTCTATTATCTAGGATAGGAAAAGAGTAATGTTGAATTAACCGCCAGACCTACCTGTCTGGTAATCCACATTGCAGCTGCTACTTGTCTCCAGTAGCTCATTGAAGCTCCCCATATTATTTGGGTATGTCTTGGTAATTTTTGGCTATTCAAAAGTTGCTGAATACATACAGCCCACATTGACACCATCCCAGATATCAAATGAAACTCATTGGTTTATTCCAGCTCCTGGTTTGACCTTAGTCTTGGGTTATGTCCCCTTCAACGTTCCCTGAGGAAGCAGACAGTGATTCGATGCTTACTGTTCCTGTGAGATCCACCTGATCCAAGCTCTGAAACACATGGAACATCCCATGACATCAGGAGATCAAGTCTGAGTCCAGCAGTGATCTCCTCATGAAGCTTGAGAAGAAATAACCGTCTCTCAATGCTGAACATGATCTATATAAAAAAATGTTATCTGTGGGCAAAGTGAAGAACCAGTTTTCTGACACCAGTTGCTCCAGCAAACTGTCAGTGGAAGTTCTGTATGTGGGTTAACTCCAAAACTGGGCCAGTGCATGAACTAATTTTGATATCAGCTTGAGGCATTTACCTGAGCTAGTAAATAGAGGTCAACTAAGGTGCAGAGAGTCTGAGTGGAAAGAAATTCAGCTATTCACTACAATATTAAGAAGTAGATAGCAGCAAAAATGTTCCTCTATGTCACACTAAAAGTCAAATTTTCCCTAATCATAATCTTACTCAAGATGGTTTGCTTTTTTATAGTGCAAGGGACAATTATTTATTTTAGATTAAATTTAGATCTCAGCTGTGAGCAGTGATGTAGAATATAACCCCTGAACCAGTTGCATTTAAGAACAAAGATTATGGCTTCTTTAACCTTCAGGAACTACATTCTATTATAAACCCATGTTAGTTACCTGGTGTAAATATACTAATATCAACATCAGATAAATACAAGATGCATCAAAAGATTTAAGGCACCTGTTGTGTATTTAAAAGAATTATATCTTGTTTATGGTACAGTATAAAATGCACAGCTGATTTATATAACAGCTAGTCCATTGCAGGGGAAATCTCATTTCAATCATAAATGGCAGAAGTTGATTTAAGAATTCATTCTTTAATGGGTCTGCAATGTTCAAATTTAAACTCATTCAATTCATCAGGAAAATATTCAATATGGGGCACAGGGAACTCATTTAGGCAAACAGCGACTTTTAATATAAATTTTCCAGGAGATTTCTTCATCGATTCAGCAGTTTAGTGCAAAATGATTTGTGCGATACATTCTCAAGGATCAATGCAGGCCAAGTCAATGGCTAATATAAAACAATCATCCCACCGACTACAGAGAACATGTCAGTGAACTTTGACTTCACATTGAACTGCTCTGTGGAAAGGAGAAGGAAGTCTGACAAAAATTAATCATAATTTCCCCCTCCTCCCCTTGCCCTTACCTATTCTCTATTATTATTGTTTGTTTGTATTACAACATAACTTGGAAATCTCATTCAGGACTGGAGCCTTGAAGTGCTCAGTTCTGTGTAAACGCATGTGAAGATATCACCTTTGCCCTTAAAAATGAATGTCCTCAGACTTCTCATGCTCCTGATGTGAGCCACCATCTCCCACAGATGTTGGGATGACAGTGGGGAGCTGTCTGAGCAGCTACAGCTTGAACCAGAGAAGGTCTAAGAGTTGTGAGCCTCAAATCTCCTCTGAACAAGGCAAGAAAGGGACCTTGACATAGCAGTGAACATAGTTAGGCTGATTTTTGTGCAGTTAGCCTCTTGGAGGGTCTTGAACGTCATTTTGCAGGATCAGAGCTTGAGAAATAGAAGTGCCACCTTAACTTGTTATTAAGACCTCACCTGGAACTCTTTGATGGGCCTCAGGTGAAGTCCACTTGTGGTTGGTAGTAACTAAAGTCACTTACCCATCAAACTGCACGTGACTGAGTGCCTTTCTATGTGGCCAGGGACTTCAGGAGTTCAACAGATTCCTGGACAGGTGAGTAAAGGGCAGTGTGGAGATAACTCTGCAGCTTTTAAGGTATGTACTGTCATGCGGGTGAGACTGGTGAAATTGGTCCAGCGAAAGAGGCAATGGGATAAAATCAAAGGGCAACTGACAATGGATGGGCAACCTGTCCAAGACAAAGATAACTGAACATGGGCAGATATTTGGGTCTAATTTGAAGGACCCAGTGGAATTATGGAAAAAAGTTGTTAAACAAGATCTTGCCTAAGCTGCATCTCAGTGAGTTATGATGAAGCAACATTTGAAAGGCTGCTCATTCTGTGCACAGCTCTGTCCACTGAACTGTGTGGAGATAGGTGGGTATGCATTCAGCAGGTTGTGATTTCACAAAAGCAAGTACAATTTCTCTTCTAATGCTGCTGAATTACCTCAGACCAAGCCTGATAAACTTAGTTTAAATTCTGTCCCACAAAAGACTTTGTCAGTTGACTGAGTGATGCTGATCTGCATGATGATTTTGTTGTTCATGGCTGGGTTCAGAGGCAGTCTGGAGATTAATTTTATTGATTGTTTTGGACTCCCTCAGTTTTATAAAGCATCATCTGACCTACAGGAGCAATGTACATACTTTTACATGAAATTCTATATGTTACATAAACAGCAGGTACAGAGGTAACAATCAGTGTGTTCTGGAGGAAGTATAGCATGGATTCAATCAATACCCTAGATTTAGTTCCAACATGTAGCTGGAGTACAGCTGAAACATATTCTTAGGCCTAAAACTTTTAGATCCTATGTTTAAGGGTAGCCTTGCAGAACAGAGTGAGAAAAGGAAAGGCATAGCATCACTGTGTAGAGGCAGCTCTAGTATTTTCTCTCCAAATTGACCTCCATTTGTTAAACTGGAGATGTCATTTCTGAACTTCATCATCTACTTCAGAAAGCTGATGAGTGAGAAAGTAGGTCATTCATTTGGGTTCAGACTGAAAAATTAAGAGACTGGCTAGTGTTTTTAATAGATTTATGGTATTCTGATACATTTAAAGCCTTAAATTACACTGAATGCCATACAACAGAAGTCAGATCAGAGTTGGATGTACTGTCAAACATGTCAGAGACTGACTACTCATCTTGCATCCTAATCATGCCTCCTTCAGGGATTCAGAGATTTAATGACTGCAGTAAACTCTCTTTGTCAACTACATGAGGTAGGTTGCAAGGCTTGTCTAATGTTTGCTGTAATGTATCCAGGACCATCACATTTCTGAAAGCACAAAATGCCAACAGGAACAAAAATCCAACACCTGCAGCTGCAGAAATTTTCAGTTTTGACTGTCCCAGCTTTGGACAGTGTTGGGAACTATTGTCAGATTCAAAGTCAGAAGGACTTTTCCACTGGAGAACGTTTATGTGTAATTTATACCAGCAAGAACTTCAAGGCAAAGCTTTTGATTGTATTTAACTAGAATTAAGTACATAGGACTTCACTACAAGTCTCTTGAAATTTTCAGTCATCTCATTGATTTCAATGAAGTTTCTTTCTGACTTCCTAAGACATTTTCTTTCCTAGGTAAAGTTGCATGGGTTTTTTTTTTCAGTGTTTCTGGACAATTAGAGCACTCATTGACTCTGAAAATTAGCCTTTGTGATCCATTAAAGACACAGAATTTTGCAAGTTTACCTTTCATATGACTATCTCAAGGATCCAGGTTGCCTGATAAAAAGGGGGGAAGTAATTTTGTGATATAAACATTTTCTGCTTGGACAATGAAGAATTACCAAGGAAGTTAAACAGCAAAAACTATCATCCATCTGTTAATCCTTGTAGTTTCATTTCATTTTTGCAATGTCATGGGGAAGATGACACCAAATCTGTTACGTTAGTTTTACCGTGTTTCCTTACCCAGGCTGGGAATGTTCATATGCAAACCCCACTGTAATGAAAACCAAAGAAAATATTGATTTAATTTCCAAATTATTAATCAACTTCACAGCTGAACAAAAATATTGTATTGCTCAGCTCAAGCAAATCCTAACATCTTTGCCTCGGGCTGTGAGTCCAAGAACTGATGAAGGACGAAATGGTAATGTAAGTACTGTACATGTCTGGGGAAGGTCAGCATTCTCAAAGAATAAACATCCTCTTTGTATGGCAAAGAAAGTCCTGCAATATCCAAACAAACAAAAAACTATAGAGGAACAAAGTATGTAAAGGATGATCTGGTTTCTAGACAGTAATTTCCCGTGCAAACTCACTCTTCTATGGGAGTGAAGCAGAATGAAGGATACAGCAATGCAATAAATAATGGCCCTACTTGCAACAATGCCTAAAAAATTTGACTTTTTGAAGGATTTTTCCAGTGTATCTGTCTCACTCGTTTTTGCAGTGCTCAGAAATGTTGAGCTGGTACAAACTGCACAACACAAGGGAGAATATATCAGCTGTAACTGCCCAGGTCCTATGGAATCCCTAAGAGTCACCTGATACTCAGGGAATGAGAAATCCTAGATGAAAAATAATGAAAAACAAATGACAGGAAAGAAAAATGTACACATGAATGACACAAACCCTGTCAAAACACACCTCACCCTTCTCCATTTACATTTTATTCCAAGGATAATTTAAAAAGCCCCACAAACTTATTCAACAGTTAGAAATTTTGGCTTCTAGCAGATGAAATTGCCTTTTCTGAATTTTTTTTCAGCCTGATGGCTGGATCCAAGAATTGGTGCTAGGCCTTGATAGGAGATATGGGGAAAATGCCAAGCAGAATTTGAGTATTATGATAATTATTAGCCAGAACAACAAAGGCATTGAACTTCAGCCTGAGATGAAGTAAATTTTGACATGTTTCCACAAGGTGTGAAGAGTCATTTAAGAGTATTTGCTACAAGCAGCTATAGCTTGTGAGGTGCTACATACACCTCATGAGGCATCAAGTTTTTTGCAGCGTCACATCATTTGGATTTACCCACATCGGGCAGTTCTTTGGGTTCATCAGGACTTGTCACTTTGCTCTGCCTGGGGAAGTTAAAGCTTTTTATTTCCCCAGGTGAAGACAATAGCTTCTGTGGTCCTGCTCAGGCTTAGGAACAACTCAGGCCTCTACCACCACTCTAATATATTGTTATAATTTTGTCTAAAAAGACTATGGTTTTATTGTCTAAACAGTTAAAAGTTAACCAGAGTAATAGCTTTTGAAATCCACATGGTAGGCAAAAATCTCCTGGCAAGTGCTTTGATTTGCATCCACGTGTTTCAACAGAGACAAATTAAAAATATAACTAAACAAGCCAGTGGAGTATGCAGACTCTGAAAGAGCATCTGTTTTACTTTAATTCCTGCCCCTTGAAAACTTATCCCCAAACTGTGTCTCACCCATCTTATACACAGAGCTCATTGGCCAAAATGAACAGTACAGAAATTTGCAGAATCACTCTAAATTTGCATTATTTTCAGTGAGTGTGTGATGGCAGAGACAAGATCTGCTCTTGTGCTAAAGACTGTGCAGATGCAAAGAAAGAAACAGCCTGGCTATGAAGAAATTCCAGTCTTAGCAGGGGGAACAGGTTGTTGTACCTCCAAAGACAAAGGGATAAAAAACTAGCATTTTCCCCCCTGCGTTTCTAATGAAAGCAAACTTAACTAAGCTTCTTCCACAGTTCTATTTCTACTTTTGTCTCACTCTAGGTTTGGTTTGGTTTTGTTTTGTTTTGTTTTTAATAATCCTTGGGGGAAAGAGTCAACAGGACTTTTTTTTCATGTTCATTATCAAGTAAGTATTTTTAAAAACTGTTTTTTTCACCAGAAAATATCCGTTCATTGAAAATTTTCATAGGAAAAGCTCAGGCCAAATTTTAATCTGAAGAAAAAAGTTGAGACAACTTGTAGGACAAACAACTTTGGACTGAAGCATCCCAACCAGTTTGATATTATTGCAGACACAAGCAGAGGCCAAAGTCAAATTTTGATGCTGGTTACAGATTTCCAGCCCCACTGATTACCACGTTCCTGTCATCCAACTTCAACAGCATGAAAAAATATCTAAACTTTGAAAATTGTTCTTTTGTATTTATTGCAAAAAAAAGATATCTGATTTAAAATGCAACCACCTTGGGGTGAAAAAAAAAAAAGGCAGCAATTCAGCAGCAGAAAAGACATGCACAGCAATTCCACACAAAAAAAAGAGTAATCCCAGACTGTGCAAATTGGTTTGCTGCCAAAGTTGTGTGGAAATGAAGAAACCTTGCTTTAACTAGCACATTGCACTAGTTCTCTTTAATCTAGTTTTGGTGAGTTGCCCACCTTGTATTTGCAAATATTTAATAAAAAGGAGAGGGAATTTGGGATGAGGGCATAGGAATTGAAAGGTTCAACAGTAATTAACTATGTTTTTATATGACATTTCCATCATTAGCAAAGGGGGAACCATAAAATCAAGGGGGGCATTGAAGAGAAAGGAGGCAGAAGGAGGAATAGACCACAGTGAATTGTGAATCTCTACTTTTCCTCTCTAAATGAATGAAACCAATAAACTTTAATAGTGCTAGTGAATGTGCCTTATCATTGACTGAAAATCAGATTTGGTATCGATTTGATTTTCAGAATATTACTCAATCAAGCACACTTAACTGCAGAAATTTAGTATTTTTTTTATATTGTAAAAAAAATCAGTGCAAGCAAATCTACCAAGCCTCCCCTCTGGCTACAAGTCTAACAACTGTTGAAGGACAAAAGATAATATATGTGAATACCATTGCCATGGTTCACTGGGTTAAAACAAACGGCCCCCATTTGACCTTTAAATTGAAGGGTTTCCCTTTATATCACTAGAGGCAAAATACATGGACATGAGTACAACAACAACAAAAAGGGGACTCAGGCAGCTGAGCTGTATTTGATTTGAGAGATTTTTATTCATTTTTAAGGGGATATTTTTTCTTTTTCTTTGGAGGGAGGTAAACCCAAAAGTCAAATTGATGAAGAGAAATGGAATCGGAATCTGGCCTGGGTTGCATTCACTGCTGGTTGGTTGGTCACCCTGAGGGAAATGATATGTGTGCAGCTGGGATGATGAATTGGGTTTGTTTAAGTCATCATTACATTGTACTTTTTTATGGACCTCAGTATTTATAACACTTAAAGTTGATTGAGTAATGTGGGTTGCCTCGGCGTCCCTGCTGGTCAGCCGGGGTGACGGGCCTTGACAGCAAACATGAAGATATTACTGCTCCAAGACTGGTCCAGGATGTCGGGGTAATCTTAAGCAATCTGCTGCTTGCTCTTGTGTGTAATACACTGTTGAAAACTTTCCCTGTGAGTGCATATGTAGGTATATATGTAGGCTTTGGTATATTTGGTAAAGAGCTCAAGTACTCAGAACTGAAACAAGAAAAAAGCTGCTTTAATTGAATTAATGTTTCAATTTTAAAGTAAAATTTTTGCTTCAGAACAGCATTATTATGAATTGGGAACACAGTGACTTTTAACTATATTTAATGTCTTCTACCTTTTGGATCAGTCTCCCCTCTCTGATTTTGCTGAACTCCAATCAGTTTTCCCAATCATCAAGAGAAAATATATGACTCAGGAGCAAAACCTGTTCAAGCACCTTTTCTTGATGAGAATGACAGTGATGACAGACTTACTATCTTTAAGCCACCAGCCCCAAAAGAACAAAGTTTATGCAAATGGAACTGTGCAGACATCCAAATCTAACATTTAGATCAGAAACTCAGGGACGAGAGGTGGGAGTTGGTTCAAAATGAACGTGTGGTCATTGGGACCACATTTGAAAGCACTGAGGTAAACGTGCTGCAGCAATGCACATTTCTGTTTCTGGTTATTAGCAACATCAAGACTTTATGCAAAACAACATCTTGTACATATGAGCCTAAATGCAGACCTTGGAATTATTTACAGAACTGACTTTGGCTGGGTAGTGCAAGGTAGCATGAACAAAGTCTTGTTTTATTTCTGTGTGTACAATTAGAATTAACTCTCCAATATGTGGGTTTCTTCAGGTGAGCACACACAACTACATCCATGTGTCTGCATGTGTACACCCTAACACGAAACTGCCTGAAAAATTGCACTTGAACATTGGGAAACGCCAGAGCAAACATGCCCTTGTCACCAGCACACCATGACACAATCTTTAGTAATAATCTAATTTTCCCCCATCAGCCCTGCCTCAGTCAGCTCACAGGGAGCAGCTGGTCAATATTGTGTTTTATTGTCATCATTCTGTGGGTGACCCTGTGATTAGTTTACTACATTATCCTCATCCCACCTTTAAAAAAGAATTATCCCCTGCTTACTCCTACTTAGGGTTGTTTGAATATATATAAGACCTATGATTCTTCTGCTTATTGCAGATGAAGCTAAAGGGGAATTTGACCTGGAACAGAACATAACAGAGTGTGTCCTCCTACCTTGTTTTCTTTGTGGATTTCTCATCTCTACATGCCCAAAGCAAGACCCAGTCTGAGGGCTTCTGTTACCCTCTCACCTATTTTCCCAGCAGTGTTCCCTTTTTTCTCTGCTCCCACCTGATATCAAAACCTGCTCTCAGCTGCACAACACAGGCCCTGAGGTCCTGACATTAGGAAGGTCCTCCAGGTGCTGTGGAGCAGACATAGTGGCTGCCATACTTTGTGCAGGTGTTTTGCTGCCTGGCACAGAAGCTGCTGAGCATCTGACAGGGGTCAATTGATGCTATAACTGATGATTCTTGCTGCTAAAGTCAGGACTCAAGAGGAGCTGCTGTCTGGTGCAGAAGAGCGGTCAGTACAGCAGTCCCTGCCAGCTCCATTGACCAAGTTTTGAAGCCACTGCCTGTCAGACTCAAGTGACTGCTCTTTCACTGCTTGTCAGGGATGTGGTTCCTTGAATTGCCACAGTCAGCATCACCTAAACACACAATCCCAAGGTAGCAAGAGAACCCTCCTACCTGGCACCTTAATACATTGCTCTTCTTGAAGCTTTGACACTACTCAGTGTGCCTTCCAGCTTGGGAATAAATCACCAAAATGGTTCCTAGATAAAGAAATTCCTTCTAGGATTTTTTCTGCTAGGGAGGAATTGAATTAATACTGATATTTCTTTTGTTGGTATTAGACTTTTCAACCTTAATAGATTTTTAATACACTACCTATGCATGAAATACTGTTTCAAGTGCTTTTCATTCAAAGCAAGAATAGTGTCACAAGACATCACAGTGCCATATGTGTGCCAGAAGTGAGACAGGGATTCCAGGTCTCAAGCACAACCTTGGATGCTTGTAGTAACTACAGTTAACGAGGACCACAGCAAGTTTTAGGAGTTGAGTGAGCTGCAAAGACCTTTTTTGCACCATAACTTGATGGATGCTTGCTGAAAGGCCAAGTGTTGGTAGACACAAGAACATGGGCTTTAGTTTGATTTGATTTTGTACAGGGAAAGGTAAAGGTAGCATGCAGAGACATTTCCAGGAGGAGATTGCAGCACTGGAAGCTGCAGTGTCTTAGAAGAAACATCTGTGAGACCTTTACCAAGATCAAGAATGAGCCAGGAGCTTTTCTGACATAAACTAAAATACCTTCAGTGATATAAGTGTGGACAGCTTCCCTTTCTGAGAAACAGTCTCATTTCCTGGCTCCTGGGGATTTGTTCCTAGCACACTACCCCTCTAACTTGGGAAGGAAAGATCATGTCCACAGCTGTTCACCACTGTCCTTATTCTAGTCTTCTTGCCCGGATAATGCTATTCCACCCCTTAACTCCTTACCCATTCATCATCTCCCTTCTTGCTCGATTCCCATTTTCCCTCACTCAGATACACTTTCTTTCAGCAGCTTTCAGTTTTTCTTACAGAATACCCTCTTTACTTTTCTCACCATGCTCAAGTCAATTGACTTGGATCCATGTCCTGGAGAGAAAATCCATCAGATCTTGATCCAGAAGTGCTGGAAGAAATTGCTAGGAAACTCCTGCTCCTACCCCACAGTTCCAGATAGGACCTTTCCCTTTACAGAGGAAATTACTGGGTACTCTCAGCTAAGAAGTTCTTACTGGGTCACACAAATTCTTATAATGGAGCAATATTTAAGATTTTTTTGTAGAAGGCAGGGCAGACCTCACTTAATTTTCAGTCCTGTGCTTTAAAACAGAGTGAAGGTACATCTCCCCAATAAACTACTAAAAAAGAACATTTTCATACATACGATTGAGTATATTTCCCGTAATTTCACACTCAGAAGCACTTCAACTACTTTAGCTGAAAATGTTCCCAAAATGTATGGCCAGCAGAAATATCTAGCATGGAAATTTTCAACCAGACCAGTTCACATTCAAAGAAATTATGAGCAATATAAAGCAAGTTCTTGTAATAAGAATTTTCAGGGAATATCAGAGCCAAGAAAATCAAATATAGGTGCTATTCAGTGTTTATGTGTTGCCTGCAGTCACACACATCATAAATATTTTTGTAGGGACCCAGAGCTCTGTAGTCCACCTGATCTAAAGCAAAAGGACAAGGAATCCAAGCTTTATCCTTATTTATCTGTGCTGACAGGGAACACATTTGACCCATTATGTGCCAAATTCTGCTCTCCTTTACATCAGCATCAATCTTAAGGATCTCTGCTAATTATAAGAGTTTGCCATGTGTGAGTATAATTTGGTTTAGCAATAATTTCAAGTTATGTGTGCAGTTACCCATTGGATGGCTGCCAAAAACAAAAGACATCCATTCTTGGAGAAATAGCACCAGTGAATAGAGGAAATATCTGCTCATACTTCTTTTATTATTGGCTCCTAGAAAGCAAAGTTAAGGAAATCTTTCATTAGACCTTTGCTTGCACAGAGCCATTTCTGTTTCCTCCCACCTCACTTCATGGTGATGGCAAACAAAGATTGACTCAAGATCACTTTTTTCGTTGCTTTCAATTGTCCCTGAACAGCAAAAAGAAGTCAAGTTGGCAGCAAAAACCAAATTAAATTCTATTAGTGATACCCTCCAAATAGCTCCATCAAAAATCAGGAGTTTGTTAGTACACATCCTTTTCTGTGTTATTTGTAGGCTTCATTAATTGTCATCTGCTGTGTGAAATACCAATTTAATTGAAATTTCTCACTAATCAAGTGCATCCTTCTAGTGACCGTTCACGACAGTCACATGTATTGTGCACAGTCCTTCTTCATGCAAAATTCAATTGAACAGCTGAATTATTTTGAAAGCTTATTCAACCAGATTTTAAATGCAGTATGTGGCCATTTGCATTGTCACTCCATTTGTACACAAACAGGAACACACACACACATTCAGTGTGCAGATGCAAATTCAAAGCTTAACGAACCGGGTCCTGAAAATGATTCTTAACTGACTGGCCAGCACATGGATCGATATTAAGGCCCAGAAAGCCCTTCAATCCTGTATTGTCATTTCAAATCCAGGTTCTAAGTGCTAATGTACAAGGGTTATAATTTATTGCTTTATTAAAATTTTGTGGGAGTGATAAATCCACCCTCTGAACACAGAGGTTAGGTGCTGATGCCCCGTTTGACTTTTCTTATGTTCACCCTGATGTTTTTGCTGGGTTAGGTTGTACTCTCTGTGCCTCTGATGTTGCAGCTGGACACAAACATATTCCCTACATCCACAACCTCCATCCCAATGGATAGCAAGCACTACTTCCAGAGACATATTTTTTATAGAGAAAGTACTACAAGATCCTTCCTCAAGACAGTTTCAACTTTCCATTGCAGGCAAGAGCTGTAGTTGGCAACAAATGCTCCCTGGGTTCCCTGATGCTGGTTTGGTCCCTATGCCCTCTGGATTATACAATATATAAAAGTAAAGTGAAAGAACAGAGAGGGAGTGCTATAACATGGCAGAAAATTTAAAGATCCTGCTTACTTGTTTCTACTTAGTTTGGCTTCTAAAGAGAGTTACAAGGAATTAATTCTAGCAGGGAATATTTTAACTCAGAGTCTGCTTGTCTTGCTGAGGTAGCAGAACAAGGACAGAGTCCTACTGACACCTAGAATAGTCAAGCTCAGGGGAAAAAAGAAATTACACCCTAAGATATGTATTCTGGTTTTTTTAATCACTGATTGTAAATGCTAAAAAACAGGCAAATTCACATTCAGAGGGAACACCTCATGACATTGAGAGCAACTCCTTCAGAATGTTGCTAAACCCAAGTTATGCTCCATATTCTTTGGAGAGGCAGGAAGGACTCCAGTGAGGCTCCATACTTTGCCCCAGAAATGGATGAATGCCTTTGTCCTTGCTGATGTTTGTAGGAATGATTAACAGGTGGCATCTCTTTGGACCTGCTCAGCATCACTTACTTGCCAGTCAGAATAAACCAAGAGCAGAAAAATCAGAGTTCAAAAATAAGACTGTGATGTCAGAGCATTTGAAGTAGTCCAGTGTCCAGAAGACTTCTTCCTACATGAAAGTCCCCAACACTGTTTTGACTTTTTTTGTCNTTTTTTTTTTGGGGGGGGGGGGGGGTTTGGTGGTGTTTCTTTTTCTGGTGAAGGAATGCTATATTATTTGCTTTCCACCTGCCAAAAGTTTCATGTATTTCCATGCTCTACTAGATCATAACATCCTTAATACAGTCTGTAGTACATCCTTAATACTGCTGTAAAACAGAACAGTGGAAAAATGTCAGCAAGCAAATTTTGCAAAGTTTGTTGCAAATCATTCAGGCACATATATCTGCAATCCAAGTTAATAAATTTTGCCCTCCTGTGATGCACTTGGAGACCTTGCAAAGAGCTGCTACTGGTCAACGAGGAGGTTTTCTAACTCAAGAAACTCAACAAGCTATCTTCCTTCACCAGTAATAGGAATGTCAAAGAAAAATTGCCTTTGACTTCCAAAATTACAAGGAACTATTTAAAAAGGAGAAGCCTTCTTCCAAAGCATTTTAATTCATTTCACAGTAAATGTTTTGCTGTGTTACGTTCCATCTATCAAATTCATTCTGCTTCTAGTTAGCAAAGTCATTTTCACTGTTAAGTCACAAAATTCAAATATCTTTCTTTCCCTCTCACAAAAGAGCCAATCCTGCCAACATTTTCCAGTATTAATGAAGAAGTTCCTTTCTCTACAAAAGAAGTTCACATATGGGATGAGCGACAGATAATTGCCAAAGTGCAAGTAAGCATTCTCTTGAACTTCTCTTGAGTTAAATGATTTGTGGAGCATATGCAGAGAGGTAAATGCTACCTTCATTTCAAGAATTACACTGCACCTGTGTGTTGTTATGTGAAAGGCTCATCTCCACACACACAGAAAGGAGCACAAGGGTACAATGACAAGTTGAGCAACCCAAATAACCAAGAAATGAACTGCCATCTGGCTTGTCCCAGGGCTGTCATGGGAGACACCTCAGTCCCACTCTCTAGGGAAGAAACACATCACAATGAGTCAGTGGAAAGACTCTCTGATCATTCTCTTTACATTAATCAGCTAACAGATTAATTCCAGGGACAAGACCTGAGTATTAGTTTTTACAACTGACTTTCCATGAACACATGCACATAATGGTAAAAATCAAAAGATGCCATAGAAGTATGTGCCTTCTAAGTAGATTAAAGAACCCAACACTAAAATGGCAACTGCATGACATGATATTATTCCCTTGTGTGTATTGCTTGTAAAACTGAGATGTGAAGAGTTTCCAGGGATAATCTAGTTCCATAATGTAAACACAGGCAAGAATAAAAATTTTAACTCATCTTTTTGCAACACAAGCTGGAATGTTCAGCATGTATCAGTGAGAAGGACTCCTTACTCTCACTGGAAATCTCGGCTTGCTGAGCAATTCAGAAATTTCGACCACTACGACTAACTTGATTACTATTCTGCACTACCAGTGTGAATCATACAGGTGGAAGGTATTTGACTGAACACCTCTGTAGCTTCTGTTGTTCACTCTTTTGTATTTATAAGCAGCTGGTGCAGAACACACTGCAAACCTCTTCTGCAGTTTACGGCAGTCTCATCACTAACTTGTAGGCACTAACAGCCAGATTTGTAGAGACATTTGACAGTTAATGAGAAAGAAGATACTGGAAGGAGCTTGCAAAGTTTTCCTGGTTCCTATCTTGCCTTCAAAGGATTGCATTGGTGTGCAATCACAAGTGATGTTGAACAAGAAGGAATAGATGTTGAAAAGTACTTAGACTTCAAAAGATGCAGAAGGTGCCTACCAATACACTGATGTGCAAGAATTAGGCACATATACACACTGTAAAGTCCCATTGATGCCAAAAGGCCCAGATAAAGAAAATCAATGTCTTGCTTCAATTCTGCATCTAGGGATCTTTAATAGTAGCAGAACAGCAGTAGTCAGCAAAGTTTTTAAAAACTATCTTTATTACTTTTCTTTTTTTCAGATCTGCTTTTTCACTCCTGATAAGAAACTTGCTTCTAAAATACCAATTAAAATGGTTTAAGGTGATGGTTAGGCAGGTTCATTTGGATCCAGACTGAGAAGCTGGCATTATTATTTATTTCATGAAGGCAACTCGGTGAATTTACTAGCTTGAAATGCTGTACTGAGGACAGCACAGACAGAAAATAGAAAATAGATCACTTACCCTATGAAAACTATATCTTATTTGCTAAAAGTCTTTCAGGTTTAATTAAATCAGCCATTATTGCTTGGACATAAGAAAGTTGCTTTTTAAATGTGCATTTTCTACAGAAAGCATGGTTTCTAAAGGAATCAACAACAGCAGAAATCTTTATTTAGTGCTAACAAACAGTTATAAATCACTTGCCAATGATGTATGTGTCACTATTGCTCAATTGTAATATTTGTCTCTAGGTATTCTGACTAAAAAAGCCAGTTAAAAATATTTAATCTGTTAAAAATATTTTTGTTTTTACAAACAATGAGAAAAAAACAGGGCAAGAAACAGATTTAAAAAACTCCTTAGAACAGACCCTAAATGAAAATCTGTTTGGGCACTCATACTTTCACTGGGAGTGCAACTGAGATATATGATAAGGTAATGATAATAATGTCAGTTCACTCTTTCTTAGTCAGGGAATAAGACTCCTTAGACTTTGTTTCTACAGGGGCCTATCACCCCCACAAATTCTGCACTGTGAATGAAATGCTGTTTGCCTGTTTATGTGAAGAATGATGAAACTTTAAATGAATCATTGACCTTTCTTGAATGACATGTGACCTGTAAGATATCTGAGCTGTATATCAAGAGCAGTTCTTGAAAATTGCTGTCTGCTGACTGAAAATAAACAATAAGATATCAAATATAGTCTGAAAAAATTGACTTGGTTTAACACTGGAGGAGGGAGGGGAAACTGAATTATTTTGACTCACCAGTCAGAACACATCAATTCATTTCAAATCATCCTTCATCTAGAGACTGGAAGGGTTACTTCTTGCCTTTAAAGCTGCTTATGTCTGAGCAATTGCTATTTACCAGAATGCATGCTTTATTTAAACAATAACCAGTGGTAATAAGGAAGCAGTAAATGTAGGGATTGGTGCGATGAGATGGAGTCTACAAAAGGAGACTGAATTTTGTCCTTAAGATGGGGGTAACTTGTTTGGGTTTCAAGGTCAGCAAAGAAGGGCATATCTCTGAATGGGTCAATTGGGCCTTTCTCCTTCCCAAAATTCAGTCATTGAAGATAAAATAACAAACAGAAAGTCCTAAAAGTCCAGTTTATGTGGGAGTTGGATTTATTAGGGGTGTGAGCGTGCCCTGCCTGGCTGTGGGTTAACTTGCTGCTGTAGGAAAGCAATCCTTTTTCTATCTGGTTCTGAAGGACACAAGGTACTGGACATGGATGGCCAAACCTGAGCTCATACTCAAGCAGACAGATTTAGCAGAGATTTATAAAATACTGTGGCCTTGCAGATTTTATTCTCCAACCTTGTACACACTGGGCTCTTAACTTCGTGAGATGGTACATTAGTTTATTTTCACTCTAGACAGTGCATCTGAGGTTTTCTGATTTGTGGGTGTGGACTTGTTAAATCTGGGATTATTCACCCTGACTTTAGATACTTCACTTAGTTAGACAGGCTTTGTTTAGTGGAGAAAAGCAGACTCCTCTGACAGTGATGCAGAGCAAGAATAAAATTAAATTGATTTGTCTCAGCATCTGGAGATATCCCAGGAGTAGTTCTGGAATGGTAACTAATTGAGGTACATGCCTAAAGCCCCATATAGGGAACTTCAGTTCTCATCCAAAAGGCACAGTTCAATTGCCCAATAAGCACAATGCTAGATGCTTAGAAATTGGACTCCTCTTAGTTGTAAATACCACAAAGAAATAAATTCCCACATTATTAAAACAGTGTTTTCCCCTAATTAGTTTTAAATCAGCAACCTTTTGTTTGGCTCCTCCTGAAGTACACTGGCATAAAGAAGGAATTGAGGATGGAGCAGTAAAGAGAAAGAACAAGAAAGGAGAGAAGAAGGGGGACAAAAGACACTGGCCCACAAAATGCAGCCTTTCTGAGCTGCATCCAGCTGGAAAGAAAGAGCAGCAAGGAAAAGGAAGCAAACAGTGGGCTAGGATAACCTAGGCAGATGGTTAGGTCAAAGGCCCACAGACCAAATATTGATGTCTTACTAGCTCAGACAATTTGTACTACCCCCTAGGAATGGATTTCCTGACTTTATGTTATTTCATTGCATGTGTTGGAAAAAAAACACCCATGGGCCTCCTTTGCTGAGAAGTCAGCAAAGATCTGTCCACTTCCATGTGCATTTTAATACCTGTCAGCTGACTCACAGCACCAAATAAAACACAAGCATTCAGCGATGACAGATGGATTTGTTGCCCTGGAGGATTTGGGATCCATAAACCAACAAATGGATTCACTCATCTGTAGAAGTTGTTTTTTCATCTGTGACAGCTATAATACAGATAACATTATTCATTCAAGGTAAAATCCAAATCAACATAGGGGCCATCCACAAATCCTGTGACACAGTTTGCAGGGAAGTCTTTAAAAATCCCTTAGCATAGGGCTTAATTGTCTCTGGAGCAATGGGTGGAGCAGCAAGCTGGACCTCAGACAACTGAAACTGGATAATTTACATTAACACCAGCATATATATATAAAAAAAAATAAAAAAGATTGGTTCCCACTCAAAAGACCCTGAAAAGATTATCTGCTTAACCCGCTTCATTCAAGGTATTGCAATAGCCTTAGAGGACTGGAATCCTCTTGTGGTCCCACACTCCCAATCAGCTGGTTGACATCATAGGAGGAGAAGGATTGCCAGGAGTGAATTTTCTGGGCGTACTGGTAAAGCAAACCAAATGCAGTTGGGGAACAATAAAGTTGTTTTCAGTTGAACTTGGCTAAAATTTTGCTTCACAAATGGGCTGAGACTGAAAGAAAATTCGTAGATGAGTCTTTTCTATTATATGTGCCAAAATAAATGGCAGTGCAAAACAAAGGTGAATTCCTGCTGTTCTTACTCATAAGTGCCTGGACCTTATCCCTTCAATGATCACACTGTCTGGCCAAAGTAGGACAGCAGAGTGAATGAGGGATAATGTAAAAATGATTTGTACTCTTTAACACAGCACATTCTTCTGTAACCCAGCAGAAACGTAACAAGCAGAAAATACAAAGGTTCCTGCCCGAAGAACATAAGCACATAGAGCTAAAAGTGATCCCTGGAGTCACCATAACCAGCTCCATGCAGATAACCCCTATATCATGTGATAAACTTTCTGAACTCACTCTTAGGAGTCCTTAGGTTTTCTTAATACTTGTTTGTCCAAGAAGAAACCTGCTCCAGATCCTCAATGATGCAATGATCTTGGATATCATCTGCCTGGAAAAGAAACCATCTTTTTCCAATGAAGTTTTAATGCACCTAGATAGGACATGATATTTAAACCACTACTGCAAATAAAAAAAAAAATAAATCAGCAGCATTAATCATAATAAAAAAAAAAAGTGTATTCAGCTCTCACTAGCCATAAAAAGTATTGGTAGGGCTTGTCTGGTTTTATTTATGTACTCAGAGGTTCTGGTATTAAACTGGGCTATTAACATCAAGATCCCTGCTGGAGGAGAAGGCAGGAGGGTGCTTTTGCCAGACGGGGTGGGAGGGGGTCAGTCGGATAAAAACAATGACCAGTAATAAGTACTAATGACCAGACCATTAGTACTGATGAGTCAGGAATGTCAGAGACACGGCAAAAGAAGTGTGCACTAATTGCCCTATTCAGAAAATGTAAATGCGCTTCCAGGCTACTTGAGAGCAGCGGAAAGGCAGAACACTGGCTCCAAAGCTCAAAGAAGGCATGGAAATGAAAGCTGGAAGACACTTCCTAGGTCTCCAGCCTAGCTGCCAGTGGAGCAACTGCTGCCAAAGTGTCAGGAGATGGAAGTGTGGCCTTTCACCAGGGATCCAACAGTCAATCCATGTCAAGTCGTGTCATGCCATGTCATTTCATACCCTACTCTACACTCCTCTACTCTACCCTACTCTACTCTACCCATTTCCTACCTCATCCCTTGCATGTAACAAGGTGGGCTGGAACCCACCTCTTTCAGCCAGAATGGTCTCACTCCATCACACAGGAATCCACTATTTCACATGTGGAAACTGAAATAGTGGGACAGACAGGGGCTTTGAATGAATATCATGTATAGGTATCCCAGAAAAAGTCCCTGTCACAACCGTTCAATGTAGGAATGTCCTCAGGGACTACTTTTCCCAAAGAACCTCCATAATGGTTCTAAAACCACCTCCAGTTGATGATAAATCTTGTCTTTGCAAAAACGCACTTTGTTAGTAAAGAATATCAGCGTAACTACTCTGACAAACCACTGGTAGGTTCATGTCACCTAAATTTTACTTTCTAAATGTTGTACCTCTGGACCCTGGGTGTTGATCTCTTCTCACGGGAATCAAGTGATAGGACAAGTGAAAATGGCCTAAAGTTGCACATGGGGAGATTTAGATTGGATACAACAGAAAAAATTCTCCTCTTAAAGGATTGTCAAGCATTCAATCAGTCTGCCCAGGGTAGTGGTGGAGTCACCATTCCTGGAGGTCTTTAATTGGGAACATGGCTTGGTAGTGGACTTGGCAGTGCTCGTTAATGGTAAGAATCAATGACCTTAAAAGAATTTTCCAATGTAATTATTCTATGATTCATCCTGTCTGTCTCAGAACATGCTGGAACATGTTAAACTGCGTTTGGGAGGTGCAGATCTTTCCTGTGGGGGTTTGGCTGCCAAGCAAAGAGAAGAGTCTCAGTCAAATAGCTGGAGCTAAGTGAGGAAAAACCCTCCATGAAGATAGATGTGACACAGTGTGAGAATAATTTTAAGCCCACACGTGTGTCATTTCTATCATTCTTATTAGAAAAGCATCACATATAACTCCATGGCCATGGATGAGCTCTCTCTCACATTGATTGCCTAGAGTTTCTGACCACCTCTGGAACAGTCCTTTGAGCTGGAGAACCATTTTGTTTGGTTTGGACTTTCTAGACTGTGCAGCAGTTTAGCTACATAGGTCCAAGGGTCCAGTTGCAAACTCTTAATAGTGGGAACAGCAGTGTTGCTAGATCAGACTTCCAAAATCTGCTTTAAGGGAAGCAAAGGGATTTTCTAATTAATGAAGAGAAACAATTGGGAAAGAAGTTCTCAATGACAAATCTCTCCTGTGCCCTGCATTTGAAGTTGTAATCTCTCATTAGACTCATGCTGAGCTATCATTCAGCACTGGATCTTGTCCATTTTCACATGCCTGTGATGGTAGATTTAGGCACATGTGTAGTAGAACAGTGAACCTTAAAAGCCACCTGCTGCAGCTCTGTAAATAATGGGAAAGATGAATTTATGTGGCTATTCTCATATGGCCACAAAGTATTTCAATTACATGTCCTACAGTAAGTAATCCTCCTTACTCGGTGTTAGGCCTTGGGAGGCAATGGCCACTGAGACTCACCTGAGGCAGCAGTGGAAAGAAATGTGTGAACTTGTAATGCCTGAACATAGGGACTGAGTCCCATGCTTGCAGCGATTTCATGGCTCTTTAATCCGTGTCCATTAGGTGGGAGTGATGGCTTGGCTACTACCCCCAGGGTATGTAGAGTGCAGGCTGATTTTCTTCCGCCCTTGTTAGAGCTCATGGTTAGCTTGTCAAATGGCTCCCTGCTGTCTTCTCATGGCCTCAGAAGCCTCTCCATTCCCTCACCTCTGTTATCCTATAGAGAATGGCAGATACTATCTCAGTCCTGGCTCTGCTCCCTCCTCTTAACATTTCCTTCTGAGCTGGATGCTCTGGAAAGAACAGTGTGCTCCTCCACATCAGCCCTGTCTCCTGCACTATTTGCATAACACACTGCACCCACATTTATATGCAATGTACAGATAGCAAAATTAGAAGTACAGTATTATTCTATCAACTCTGTGGGGCCAATGAGCAGTGACACACACACACATATCCCCAGAGGCAGCAGATCCACGCAGTGATATTTCAGCTACAGCTGCGTATCTTCACACAGATATTTTCAAAGACTAACAAAGGATTTCTGACTCCAGCAGGAGGTATGGATATTTGCCTAGTGCTTGAAATAATAATTGCAAATTAATCAGTTGTCCTTGAAATTTTAATCAGTATGTTGAAAATTAACAGTAACATTTCCAATCTGGGGAAACACACCAAACATCAGACTTTAGCAGAAAAGAAGTTCTGACTCTCTCTCCTAAAGCACAGTATGCAAAAGTACCAGTTTACAGCAGGAGAGTTTCTGTCCTACAGCATTATTGTGATATAAACCACACACTACTAATAATTAGAAGTCCAAAATGCATTTCTGGTTCTAATCTCCTAACTCAGATACCTCTATTATTTATTACTGAAACACATCTGATACACTAAAGGAAAATAACACTTGTCAAAACCTACCTTTGCATCTCCTGATGTATTCTGCATGCTAGTTTGTATTTGTCTTTCATTTTGAAGCATTTCACTTATATTCTTAAATTTTTTCCAGATGACTATTAAAAGCATATGAGGAGCTTAGAAAAAGGTTCCAGGGTGTGAAGAAGAATTTGTCACTTGTAGGAGAAAACATACAGCTTGCTGTAATCAAATGCTTTAAAAAAGGAACACTTACAAAAGCAGGAAAGAAAAGGAGATATCGGGGGAAAGGGTAAACTGCATTCCTCAGTCTTTACAGTGCAAGCCACATAAGGGAGAGAAGAAAGATAACTGATGGGTAGTATTTTAAGGCATATTAACCCAATTACTAGTATATTTTTACAATAGTAGCTCCAACATTTATCACACTGCATTTATTAGACCTCTGAGCTAGGTTATGTCAAATGAAATGCTGTGAAACTACAGCATTTCATTAAATTGCTACCGGAGCAGGGTATTCAATCCTGATACTCTAAAACCACACGATTTTATCAAAATCTTTGGAAATTGAAGCAATCACTAAAAGGTGTCGGGAAATTAAAATGTTCTGTCTCAGTGAAAGAGATACACTCCTTGTAACATATATCAGTGGGTTTTTTTTAAAGACACATTACTATGCAGAGAAAAGGCATCAAATACAGGAGACATAGTAGATTCCAGAAAAGTCTAGCTGCTGCAATTTTTCATACTTAAAAATAGACTGTAAGGGCAAAAGACCCAAGTTTCTTTCATAATTTGTTTTGGGGGTATATTTTTCTCTATTCTGTACTTGATCCTGTGATTGATCAGGTGTCTGCATAAAAGAAAATCATGCAGGATTTATAGACAGTTACAAAACAAAAACGAATGTTTTCAAGCCTAGTTTCTCTAAAGTTTTACACATTTTTTTTCTGCCTTTTACTATGTTCCGTTGTAAGACTTGGCTCTGAAAACAAATATTCTGGAGGATCAAAGGACATTTAAAATCATCCTGAGAGTATGAAAAGTAAGAGATAACATATTTTGCATCCTTTGTTATGGAGGTTTTAGCTTAAAATTCTATGTTTTCTTTTACCAATATACCCTCAGTGTGCAACATCCAAAGCTGAAGAGCTACTGGCAAATAGGAATCTATGTGATTCTGTATTGCCTTACATATTGCTATTGAGCAGTGCAAAATTAGTTCAAAGAAAAATGAAGCCATTTGAGAATAGAAATATTTTATAGCCACACTGTAGTTACTCTGTGCTGCAAGGAAGCAATACTTGTGTTCAGTGCTGTTTTATATATCTCAGGGCACATCCCATGTTGCCTCCAGATGCAGTTCCAGGAAGCAGTGGGTCTGCTGTGGGTCCTCTCTCCTTTCTCTTAGCCTCATGTGTGTGTTTTAGACACCCTGCAGCCCCTAAAATGGCACTGGTACCTCGATGTCTTCCTCATGCCTCAGGTTCTTCAACACTGCTAGCACTGCCAGGATATGTCCTGGAAGAGAGCAGTTTATAGTAGAAATGTAGGTGACAGGAAGTGAAAGATGGAATTGTGCCTCCTCACTTGTATTTTTGGATGATAACAGCATCCTTTTTTGTCACATGCAAACAGACACATACAGAACACTGAGCTGGGGTGATGTGTTGGGGTGTGCAGAGTTGGGGTGATGTCTGGTGAAGTAGTTGGTGAAGGACCACTATGCCCACAGTTCTCTGCAGATCATCAGTGATGTTTTGGGAAATTATATAGAGTTGCAGATACAGATGAAATATAATTATTTTAAAAAATTATTGATAAGATTCCTGCCCTAACATTTAAAAATGTTACTCAGACCTCTAGTGATTTCCCTGTACCAGTGAGACAATATCAAGTTTCTTGAGCACCTCAGAAACAAGGCCCCACCTATTCTGCTAATGCACCAGAAAAACTCAGTCTCTCACTGATTTTTCAATGCTTCTCTTCAAAACATCTCTGAGGCTTCTTTTCTGCCCCTTACAAGGGCAAGACTGCCCAGGAACCGATCTGTAAGGTTTCCACTGAATCCTTCAATCACTTTCAATAATGTGCCTATGCCTTAAGATTTCCTGCATATCAACCTCCCAGCGATGACTACCAAACTTTAGAAACAGTTAATGTATTTCATTATTATTTAAGTTTTCAACTGAGATATAAAGATTAAAAAAATACCAAAATGCCACTATTATTGGGTAAAGGTTTATGAGATCTAGTAGTGGCTTCCAGGCTTTTGTACTAAATTCAATCTCAATTGTATCTGCACCAGAGGTTTTACAAGAACCATCTATTTTAAAGTGATGTCCTGGCAGGGCTACCTTTGCCATTACAGCAAAGACCATAATGTTGTACAATTCTGAAAGCTTGGAGAGGATTTACATTTTTATTGGGCAAACAAGCCATTGAGCTAAAGAAAAAGGAAGAGGAATTCTTTAAACTTGTCCCCTCACTTTTGGCTATTGTTCCACATTTTGGCTTGCCATCCCATTTGGAGGTGTTCACATCACACACTGCCAAAAAAACTATGGCAAACCATTGAATTCATTGCTATTAGAGACATGTTCCCTGCTATTCCTGTATTTTAAACAGAGGTCAGCCAGCTCATGGTAATTATCAAATTATTGATTTGCTGGGTTAAAGCTGTTTTTACAATTGCTTGAGAGGTTTAACAGTGTTGTATTCCTTCCACTTCTGTACTTGGTGTTATCCCCTATTGCACTGAATGGAGTCACACTGTGTGAAAATAACAATAGTGTCAAGACTGTGGCAAACCAAAATTAACATTGTGTAAGCAAAGACAAATAACGCCGAGCTGGTAATCCCCTGTGGTCTAGTCTTTTTCACAGAATTCATTAAGAGGCGGCTGACAAAGTTAGCCTTTTAGCATCCTTCCAAACACCATATTAAGTGTTGTTGGTAAAGTGAGATCAGGTAACCAGTCCCCAGGTGCTGACTGAGAAAGAGCTGCGGTGCTGGAGTTTACTCGCCTTAATGAACTGACACTGTACAATGAACACAGTGGAAAATGTAAAGCAATTTGCTGGAAAACCCCTGTAGGGAGTGCTACCTATAGCACAGAAAAAGGTCTGTGAGATCAGAGGACAGAATGCTGCTTGGGGAGATACAAATTCCTGATTTGTAAACCCGGCTCTGCCTGTGCTGGCCAAAGTCCCTTGAACAAGTCTCAGTCTGACTTCTGCCTGCAGTAGAGCTTTGTGTTAATTAGGGCTCTGAAGACAGAAGCACTAAGGACTGGAATAAAATCTTCCCATAACAGGGAGCACAAACAACAGGAAGCTAAAGTAAAATAAAAAGAAAAAAATATATATATACTTAAGTGCTCACAGAGAGCTCGAGCCACTTTAAGGCTCACAAACTCACACACACACTTCATGCAGTGTCCATGCTCAGTCAATCTGACCAGTCCTGGCCTTGGTGTTTCTTCTTAATCAGCAGGTAAAGTCTTGTTCCAAGGCTGTGAACCATTCTCTTGAAATATGTAAACAAAGACCTGCTTTTCCTGGGAACTGTACAATGGATTGTTCACAGAATATTCACGGAATATCCAATTTTCTGCATTCTGCAGCAGGAAGCAAAACAAAATCCAGCCAATCAAACACTGTGCACAAAATGGAGCAACAAAAAGATCAGAAAAAAAGAATCCCCAAAAGTGATCAAGCTCTTCTGGGCTAAACATTTTTAAAGTGTGCTAGGACTGATAAGGTTGTGGTGAATCCAGCAGGAAATGAGTAACAGGTAATACAGCTGTGACTTCTGTCATCACATTTCTTCCCTTGTACACTCACATATCCTCCCAATACTGCTCAAGGTGCAGACAGCAGCTCAATCCTGCAAGATGTAGGGTACATTTTTCTGGGGACACTATAATTTCCCAGAAATAAAAATGGAGAGTTTCAAGAAACATAATTTTTTACTCTTTCAATTATTTTTCCCCTCAAAATTGTAAAATGAGAGGTACTAAAATCAAGCTCT
>VXAU01003783.1:257238-344738 GCA_013399695.1 Formicarius rufipectus | reverse complement strand
AAATGCATTTTTCACCAGTTACAAAGACTACAAGAAATATAGACTTGAAGAAAATAGACCCCTCTCAAACCCCTGTACTTTCTTACACTCAGAGGAATTTCAACCCATACTTTCGGTGTGACCCCCTATCTGTGCAGAATTTTCTTCCCAGACATTTCAGAAATGGGATGTGGAAAGAGTACTTGGAAAAATATGGTGTGAGTGTTTACCCATTACACATGGCTTTGCTGCATGTTGGTAAAAGCTGCTATGTCTCACCACAACCCTCCCAATAACCCACAGCTCCAGCTGGATGAGCATCCTAGATATGACAAAGTGATACTGCACCAATAGGCCATAAGCATGTAAACTTGGGTGAAGATGAACATATGCACATATGTTGTCACAGGATTTCCAAAAGCACTTCACCCTTGTCAAAATAAAAGTTCATCAGGAACTTTTATCACAAGGGCCTGTGATAAATCTTCCACCAACTACAAGACATCTTCTTTAAATGTCACTGCAGAAACTAAATGCTGAAAGTTTGGATTGACCTCTGACTGGACATCTTTCCATGTACCTAAGTCCATCTGAGTCATTCATTTGTTTGCCTTATTGTTCTATCCTCTTTGCATTTCAATAGCAACAAAGGCAAATTCTCACCTCTCTGACCAAACCTCCAATCTGGATACTGAATGCTTCTGGCCGCTGTGTCTCACCATGCAGAGCCTGTTTTGCTGGTGGGTGCAAACCCTGGATCTGGAAACACAGATGCACATTTATCATTCTCATCATTTGACTCACCCCATTGCTGTTACTAAGCAAGAGGAATAAATAATATGCATTTTGGAGGTATTAGACCACATTAAGCACTGTTGACACTGATTTAGTGACTTTCTCCTCTGTAATTTGCTCTATCACAGCCATTCTACGTAGTAGAGAAGGGCGTGTTTTGGCTCTGTCACCTCCATGTGTTTGACACCATCTCCTGTGGATAGTTTTTAACAGTTATTTTCTAAGGTTTTTTGAAGAATGAAGTTAGTTTTCTCTTAAATACAGCGTTAATTTATTACTCTAATCACCCCAGGAACTCCCATATACTCTGAATATTGTTCAGTGTTCACATTTTTGGAGTAAATTTACTTTGGTCTTGTGCTCCATTTTTGAAAGAAATTCAAAATGATCTGAGGCAAAAGGAGAGAAATTAACTAAACAGTCTAGCCATCCTTCCCATTGTGTAAGGAAAGGTTCTTATGTTAACGTGGCACCTATTAAGTTTTCACTCCTTTTGAAATATTGCTTCACATCTACTCCTATATTCAGCCTTCACATTTTCTATTGCCTACAGTTCAAAATTTTCTTTTCAAATTTTTCCAGTCTGAGTGTTTATTTTCAAGTGCAGCAAGGTATTAATTCCAAAAGAGGAGTGTTGCTGCCATTTAAACTTTGGCTATTTTTGCTATCCTCTGTTTAGAAACCTTGCATAACTATTTTTATTTAATAAATATATATTCTCTTCAGCCTTTCATGGCTTGGTAACAGCCAAGATAGGAAATAATATAAAACAATTAAAATAATTTAGCATACATTTAGACAACTCTTTGAAACTATATTTTTATTAACATACCTATATGCTAGTACAGGAGGATTATATGTCCTAGATGTACTGAATATACATAAATATGTGTAAAGATATAATCATGGGATATTCCAAGTTGCTTATGATAAAGAGCAGGATGAGGACAGCATTAGAATAGAAAGATTTGCCATCTGAGCTATAGTAGGCACTATCAGCAACAGTTCAAATGAAACAAATCTAAAAAATCCAATGCATCCAGTCACTGATGTGGAAGTGCTGCCAGAAGTACTTTTAATTATCATCATTCTGTGTTAACTGCATTTATACAAAATAACCTTTCATTTTAATAATGCCTTTCAGCACAAGCAATTCAGAAGTATCGAAACATTCATTTTTCCAACCTCCTTTTTTCTTTCTTTATCAACACAAGGGTAAAGGTCTATTGTCCATGAAGCTGCTCATTCAGTGCACATTTCCATACTTTCCCATTCGTTTTTATTGAAATCAGGCGGCGGTCCTAGAGACCTGCCTTCCCATGAAACGGGGCAGACATCCTTTAACCTGCGTGTATCACTTTGTGAGGGTGATATGATCTCTGTTCACTACAAGACCACAGTTTTGTTAAGAGCTGAAAAAGACATGGGCTCATTTTCCCTCGAAGCTGCTGCCTCGAAACCAGCAGCAAACCAAAGCCATCGCTGCTGCGAACCAAAGGTCACGTTCAGAAAAATGAAAGCACATATGAATAGAATAGGGCTGCAAAGCCTCGCCGACAAACTCATTTTGAGGCTCGTGCTATCTCTCTGAGTGGGTGTGTGTACAAGAAGTCTCAAGAGAAGCGTCAACAAATATCTCTGAATTCTAATGTTAGCACCGCTGCGGCATCTTAAATGCCCGCAGCCTGATATACAACATGGAATGTGAATTTCTTATTAGTGAGACATTGTATCCTGGTTTACACTGGGAAGTTTGTTATGCTTCCCATTTTAAATTTGGACTGGCTGTCTATAGTAGGGACATGTAGAAGAGCAATATTTATTTATTCATTCATCAGATTCATTTCAGTGGGCGCTTCTTCATCACTCTGAAATGGGGAAAAAAGAAAAAATGTCCTTCTAGGGGGAATGCTTATCATTAACAACCCTGTATGCATTTAAGAGAATGAACACTTACATTACAAGTTGGGGATAGAGTTATATTGGAAAAATGCCTGTCTACATGTAGCATAAGATCAGGAAACTTGGACTTCACAAATTGGAGAAGGGAGGAACAAATCTACCCTCCCCCCTCCTCCTCCCATTGTCTTTTTGCCTTTATTATTACTTTTTCTTTTTTCTCAAAGGTAGCTTTTCTCAGTGGAACAGAAAAACTGGAGTTGTCTGCTCTAAGCCTGGGAGAAAACAATATTTGCTGTCAAAGCACAGGGATTCTGTAAGCAGTGAACAATGAACACTTTGCTTACACTGCTGACCCAGTATTTTCAGGCACACTCCTTTTCAATTCAGTGGTGCTAGGAAGGCAATTAACTTATCAATTGCTCGTCATCAAGAACACAGAACTCAAATAACAACATTTATTTTTCAAAAACAAACAAACAAAGAAGTTGAAGGCAGATATTCATTTGGATTTATATTATTTTTAATTCTTTTTAACAGAACTACATGCAAAATACATCTTGGACCAGTTTTTCTTATTACTGCCGTCTCACTTTCTTCACAAAAGAAGCATCCTACTCTCTGTCTCTCGCAGAATGTATTCTGTGTGTAGGTACAGAGGATTGCTTAGCATGGCCTCTGCTTTTCAGAGCTGAGGAATGATTGCTGATGTTTCTGTCTCCCACGGCAGAAACTGAGTACAGTCTGAAAGCCATGCTCCTTTAAACTTCTGAAATGGAAGAAAAATGGAAATAAAAATTATGCTTTTCACAAAACTGCACACTGATAAACGCAGATGCCTTCAGTAGACAGAGATGTTTAAAAACTAATATATTTATGTATCAGTAAGATAATCCAGTCAGATCTACTACAAAGAAACTTCACCTCATACACTCGATATCAAATTCATAATTTCTTTAAAATATTATTATCTGACGTAATTCAATTCTCATAAGTGATAGTCAAGTCATTGCAACTGGTGTAAGAGGTAATTAACCCCATGGAGTGCTGTACTTTTCTCATCAGAACATATCCAGTGCTCCTCCCCAGCCAGTGGGCTATGGTGTACATTTAGTCTGAAAACACACTACTAACAAGAAACTGCTTCTGTATTCAACTGCTTGTTACTTTAAGCCATTTTTTTAATAACCTCTTTGGATAAAATAAACTCATGGAATTCCCTAAATATCTTAGAAACATATACTTTATATCAGACCTAGGATAGGTTTTCAAACCTTTTCCCTGAAACTTGGAAATTTTCCCTTTGTTCTTTTTCTAAAAGTGGCATAAAATGTGGCTATTTGCTCAGCTTTAAATTTAAATACATTGAATATCCCAGATATTATGTCTCTTGGAGAGGTTTCCTGAACAAAACTTCCCATTTGCAACTACTTTATGATTTATAGGTCAACCAGTTTTTGCTCCACCAGTAATAGGCCACAGCACCTTTATCTACTGCTAATATTTAACTACATCATTATCAAATAATTACAGAGTTTTCATGCTCTTCGTGGGAATCTCCTTCTCTTGATGTTTCATCATATGTTTTTTTCTTTCTTGTTTCATGGTTAGTCAGGGTTTTTGTATAATAAAGCCAAACCCAACAAGAAATCTGAATAAATGGCAGTGGGGTGAATGTGCCTTCCTGTTCACTGCCATATTGCACGAACTCAGGTCTTTTTTCTTTTTTTTTTCTTCCCACACATACTTTCTTTCTCAGTGAGCGGGCAGTGCTTAAAAGGCCCAAGGCATGTGTCAATCCTGCACCTCAAATGTCCCTGCAGAATTTTTGTGACTACTCCAAGCTACCACCAGGGATAAGGGCACACAGGGCAAAGGGGCAGTTGGATCATGGACTGGAGATGCCTCAGTTCACAGGCAACAGTGTTATTTCTCAATCATCAATAACCATCTTAGAACTTTTTTACAGTTATTGGGTTTTGGGGGTTTTTTTTTTGTGTGTGTTTGTTCTGCTTGTAGACCACTCCAAAGACACTCTAAAGTCTAGGTTTCTACCTAAATACATGAATGTGTCACACAATATCTCTTCAGCTTCAGCTCCCACCAAGGTGTTTACACTAATGGACTTACATAAGCATCCAGATCTTCACTTACCCTCTTTTTTTTGTCTATCAGAAGCTGGGTTTTCTGGATAATTTTACAACATTTGCTTTTCTAGACCTTCATCTTTGTCAACAACCAGCATCACAGCCTCGTTTTACCTCTCAGTTATTCCCAGACTGCATTGACATCTTCATTCCCTGTCTCTAGCCATGACTGTTCTGTACAATTTCAATGCTATCTCCAGTCTTAAAAGTTATAAAGTTCTTTCTCAATGATGCTCTGATCATACTCCTGACTATACCTAGCTCCTGATTTTGGTTCATAAGAAAACATCATCATCATCACCAGCTTTCTTTTCCTTCCTTCCTTCCTTCCTTCCTTCCTTCCTTCCTGCCTGCCTGCCTGCCTGCCTGCCTGCCTGCCTGCCTGCCTGCCTGCCTGCCTGCCTGCGAAAATATTCAAAAAGATCCTGTCCAGAAGTGATTGCTGAGTAACCATTTTTCAGGTCAGCACTTCCCATCTTAAGACTTCTGTTTTGTCTCACTTGAGTGGGCTCCTGACGCACTCTCTAATCCTTCTGCTCATTCCCCTCTCCTCCAGTTCAACTGATCATTACCCTGTATCTAATGCATTACTGAAGCCTGGGTAGACAGCATCTAATGCCTTTCCTTTGACTAAAAATCTACCTTATCAGAGGAAACTATCAGGATAGTTTGGCACAATCTACCTTTGGTAGACAGGAGACAGATGGTGAGAGGCAGATGGGGAGGGAATAAAAGGCAACCCATATGAAAACAAAGGAAAACCATAGAGAGAGTTGCATCAGCCTGGCAGGCAGGGACTGTGGCATTCCAGCACCAGAGACGTCATTCTTCTATAAGTAGAATAACAGCAGAGGGGTTTAAGGAAGAAAAGGACTGAAGGAGAAGAATACAAAAGTACTCATCTAAAATGAGGGGGTTGGAATAAGGAAGAGCAGTGAACCCGATGATGGTGTTTGCCAGCGTGGCTGCTGACACACTGAATGATGACAAATGGCACAGGGGAACAGGAAACACAAACGGTGTTTGTTCTTCTTGTAGCAGGAAAGCCAAGAAATCAAATGTAACCAAACAAGCCAGTTCCCATTTCACATAATATGTAATTAAAACAGATAATTCGTGGAAACCAAATGCTTAGGCCTGTACAGCTTATGTAGCTGTGTGGAGAAAGAAGTCCACCAAAAACTTTCCAGCAGAAAGATAGAACCCTGTGTCAAAAAGGCCTTATGTGCCAGACTGTTGGAGCCTAACAGGGCACCCTTCTGCAGCAAAGCACTCCTACGTCTCCTCATTTTCTCCTTCTGCTCTTCCCTAGAACCTTTACTCTCAGGTTTGGTGGGGCTTTTTTGTTTAGTTTTTCTAACATGTGTTTATTTTGTAGGAACAAATTTTTATTTTAGTTTTCCACATGTGTAAATGTTCTGAGATCCTTGAGAGCTTCCCATAGATTTTATACCAGCTTTCATTTGGACTCTTTCTTTTCAGCCCAGAAATATGTCTGTGAGCCTCAGGCAATATGATCTACCAGGGTCAAGGCATAATCTACAAGTTAGTCTTTGCTCTGCTCTTGGAAACCGTTTGGTCTCACCATACCTACATCATATGATGGAGCAACCCATAGTGAATTATTTCCACTATCCTTCTGCAATCTTCTCTTCCTCTTTGAATCTACATCAATCATTTAGGAAAGTATTTTTTCCTAACTGTGCCTCAGGGGCCAATGAGCCATGGTCACTTTACAAATGAGCACTTGAACTCATATTCCCCAATTAGTTTTATTTTACCTATTAAGGATTAATGTTCAAAAGCTCATTGGCTAGTAAAATGCAAATACTTTTACCTTGACAGGAATGCCTAAAAAATATTTGAAAGTATATTCTATGAGGTCCCAAATGATTAGCAGTAGCAGTGTTCACCAAGACTAAAGACTAGCAAATAATAAAGTTACTATGCTAAACCAAACCTGCATTGTGCTTTGATTTCTATTTGAGGGTTGTACACAACTAATATAGTGCAGTAATACTAAAGCACTATTCAGTAAAACCCTGAGCAGTTACCATTTACAGTATATCATAGTCAGATGACAGCAGGAATGGTGGGAGTTCATTACAGGGACCATGAATTGTTGGAGGTAATTTAGATTACAATTTAAAGTTTAATTTAAAAATCTATCAACAAATGTGAAAGTGCTCGGGGAACATTTTAAAATGCACTTTAATCTCACCAGCACAAATAGCTTTTCAGAGCCCTAAACATCATCACCTGGAAAAACAGTAAAACTTTACTGCATCTTTAATTAAATTACAAACACAAAGGATAATTAACTTTTTTTATTTTTATTTTATTCATGCCATTGTTTCCCTTCAGAGTCAATATCTCCAAGTTGCAGGAACAGGATGTTATGAAGAAGTTTACAGCCTGCACATTCCCCCAGGATATTATTGCATCAAGCAGATGAAGTGCAATACACATGCACACACACACAAAAACACACAAACCAAATCGACAGAGGTACCAGAGACTGACTAAGATGTTCACCAAAGCATATAAGAAGCCTGGTTTGAAAAAAAGAAGAGGAATGAATCAATCAGTCAGCCAAGCTGAAAAGGGAAGGCAGAGTCCACTGCTCTCAGCATGTACTGCAGGGGCCACACAGTTCATACCACAGGACAGCTGAGAAATTAGAATCCAGCTTGCTCAGTCTAGCCCCTCACAGCAATGAAGCAATTCGCTCAAGTGTTGATTTACCTTGACTTCCAAGGCCCCATCATCTCACCATTATTTCTTGACATTAAGGATTCAGAGGGCACATATTGTTCTCCATGTTAATCTGCAGGTCTGAACAAGCAACTGGAAAACCAGCCACTGAGCCACTGTTTTAATTTCATTTTATTTTATTTTCAAATTGAACATGTCTGGGTTCAAACCTGTCTTGGTCACAACTCTACAAATTGTCCTCAGCAAGCCCCTGAACACTTGCTCATATTGAGATATGTGCACTGGCATTTCCTTTAAAGTGGCTTATGCCAAAGCATTCGAGGCCATGTTCATCTATACAGCCTTAAACCGAGGAGCAGGTGAGAGAGAGACAGAGAAAAAACATAGCCAGGTGCTGATATTTGCATAGCTTTCCCTCCAAATCATAAGCACTTGGTGTTGTTCAGGTTGGTTAGAGGTGTGTGTGTAACAAGAATGTAAAACTATGCTAACCTGATGGACAGCTGCTGATCAGAAAATTTTGCACAAATTGGGAGCAAGAGACCTGAAATTCTTGATGTTATTAAGGAGGCTGGTTTGAGTTTCTGAAAAACTTTGAAATTAGCCAGTTTTGACGATTTCAGCACTGACACTTATTTTTCCCTGCACCCAGCAGGATTTCTCACTTAAAATGAACTAAAATCAAATCTGTTTTCTTTCATCATCCCTCATTTTACTCCAGGATATGCCTATGTGTCTATAATAAACAGCAATTTGGTCATATCTGGGCTAATCTACTTATTTACCACCATTCAAAGAGGTGGTCCCATCACTGCCAGTTTTTACCAGCTGCAGACCCTACTCTGGCCTTCTTGATGCTTCCATAATAAATTGGCCTCATGGTGTACAGATCCAACTTGCTAAGCCAGTGGAAAATTCTATTTTCTTGCATTGTTTTTCCTCCAGGCTGGCAAGGAAAATTATCTCAGAGAGGATGCTCATGCAAGTACCAAAAGGGGTAGGATCACCTGGAGAGGCAAGAAACAAGTCAGAGATTGTCCTCTTTCAACTGCATCGAGACATTACATCATTTCAACTATAGTGTTTAAATGGCCACTTTGAGAGATCTGTTTTGGGGCAAAGTGCTGGCCACAAGAGAGATGGGACTGTGCGCAGACACACAGCCTCTTGTTTGGTATCTCCGGGAAACAGGACTTCCGGGCAAGCTTTTCTTGTTATGAGATTTCATCAAAGGCAGCGTTACCCCACCAGCGATGGAAGCCAAACAGCTGCGAAGCAGTTTCAAAACAGAAGTCATGGCTTTTGAATATGGCCACACAACTTCCTCTTCAAAGGCAAATTGCTCAAGCCATAGGCAAAATAAATTTGGAACTGTCTGCAAAAAGCTGGGTTGACATACCAAGAGAAACATCTGACTCCAGCATATTTTTTTTTCATTCCCAAGGGGAACACTCAAAAATATTCCAAATTTTGGCTAACAGTTTAAGCCCAAGGAATGAAAGACAAGAACATACGTGTTCTGTTGCCGTGGGACTGAGCAGCTCTATGAAATCCCTGTCATGAGACTTTGCTGCCCTCTGTGCATGAACGAGTTACATGCTCACGGCACACAATCAACAAGCACCTTTGTAAGAGGCACAAACCTCCCTCTGAACGTGCTGGTCCTGCCCTCGACCCCAGCTCTGCCAGTACTTACACACCCAAGTAATAACCTACAAATTGACCAGGACTGCCCAAGATGACAGAGTCTACTGATTCACTCTGCACAGCCCTTTGCTTTCACACAGAGAGGATGACGTGGTGTTGAGAGATCTCACAATCAGGTGCATGCCATAGAGACAAAATAACATGTAAATACATAAAATGAATATTGAAGGAACAGGGCATGAAACAGGGAGGTGAGGGGGACTGCCATGCTCTGGAAATAAGAGTAGGACTTCATTACGTGAGCAGAAATAAAGAAATAGCACAGAATAAAAGGAGCACCACACAAACGATATATCATTTTAATTAAAATCTACTATCTGCTAAATATATGTACAGCTGTTGGATTTCCTGAGCCAACTGATTCCAATAGGTTTCACAAGGGCTCACAGATAAGGAATTAAAAAAATAAAATCAGTAGTACCTTGATAACTAGCTGGAAACTGAGCCCCTTTTAGGAAAGTCTTTATGTTATGTAAGTTAATATGGGAGGGGTGTTGATCACAGAAGACAAGCCTTTTAATTCCTTTCAAATAAAATGAGCAGGCTTGACACGGTGCTATCACAGAAGAGAAAGAGCTGCCTGTGTGTATTAAACATTAGTGCTTTGCCTGCTTAATTATTGGTTAATCTAGCAATTTAGCATGCTTCATTTAATTCTAATTAGGAGAATTAATAGGCAGGGAATAAAGATTTAAATAGACTGGCACAAAACAAAACTGAGACTTAAGCTGCTCTTGGAAAATGAAGCTTGCTTTTTTTTTTTAAATACACTTCCTATAGCTTCTCATGTCTCTCCTCAACAATGCTGCTATCTTAAATGGGAGGGCTGAGGTCAACTGGGTGACTTTAAAATACCCTGGACCCACTGCTCCCATGGTGCTGATGAGTGGAGCCACACAGATGTACACCACAGCTCAGGATCAGGGTGTTTCTGTTTTTTCCTTCCTCTCCCACTCTGAATCTAGACTTTGGGGTCTGACTTCCTCCTCTGAAAAGGACATATGATATGGTAGGAGATTACTGCATTATTTTTACACATCTCTTTCACTTTCTGTCGTTTGGTTTTTTGTTAGTGGTTTTTTTTGTTTGGTGGTTTTTGTGGTTTTTTTAAGAGCACTGAGGGTAAGAGATAATTTAGTAGTGACACTTTGCTCAGGAGTTACACACCATTCATGTTAAGTGATGCCTTAACTCGTGGAATTGTAAATTATTTTATTCCTTCCTCAGTCTGATGCCTTCTTTATTTTCTCTCTCCTGGCAAAGCTTTGGGGGATGAAGACACGCTCCTTTTCCACTTCACCAGCTGGCTGCCTTCCATTCCTGCCGCCCCCAAATGTTACAGCCTGATTTGCATGGTGTGTTTGTCTTTGCTAATCAAGCCGCGTACTCTGACAAGTCCTACGACATTGGACATGGCTGTTCTTCTAATTAAGGTGCTAATTGAATTAAATGGCTGCGGTAATGAGCAGATGAGCAGCATAAAAAGTAAAGAGTCAGATAGGCCAATTAACAAAAGAGCTGAGCATAATTATAACATTTAAAATACATGCAGCTCTGTACCAATATTGTTAATTGTTACAGGGGAATTTATGATAATTGGCTCAACAACAGGCATGCAGGCTTAACCTGGGATCGAGCCTGTAATTAAAAAAATGATATTCAACACAAAATACAGAGCAAGGGTAATTAACACTTGATTTACATAAAAGATGTTTATAAAGTGAAGCAGAGTGCTGCATAAATGCTACAGCAATCACGAATTCTCCTGCACTGTGGCATTTAGAAGTATGACAAAGGTAGGAAACCGGCTAGAATTCAAACTAGTTTCAGACCGAAGTGGGGGCAAAGTTGTCTTTCAGACCATATTGCATTTTGCTGTCAGAGTTATAACAAACTCGTGATCCCCAACCTGCCTCTATCCAGCAGAGTTGCATCTGCCCTGGCTGTGGATGCTGCTGTGGCTGCAGGAAAGCACTTTGAGCAGTGTGAGCTGAGCTGCCTGTCCTGGGAGCACAGCTGCCTGGGCAGAAAATCTCTCTCAGTTAACACATCTGGACTCTCCACCAGGGGCTCTACCAGCACAGCGAGAGCAGTGGCAGCCTGACTGGACTTCCTTGCTGGGGTCTCAGCTGGGGTTGCTGAGGCAAATCCCCTCGGAACAGCCCTGGGAGCGACCTGGAGTCCAGGGCTCTATTTGTACTTCGAGGATGATGATTTCCCCAGTGTTGCCTGCAGAGCTATGTTCTCCCTTCCCCTCTGCTCTTCTCCTGCCAATGAATCACCAATTTCAGGGACAACCTCTTCCTTCTCCCCTTTCTTAGCACAACCCAGAGAAGACAACATTGGTCTGAGCTCTCTCAGGCCAAGGGGTGACCAGGAACCAAATCTCCCATGGCCTGCCTAAGCTCTCTAGCTAGTAAGCTAGCACGTGTGCTATAGTGCCAATTAACTAGCATACCTATAGCACACCATCCCTTACCACAGTGTATTCAACAAATGGATGTATATGTTTACCTTTAGTAAAGGTTTAGGACTTGGAGCTGTATGTAGGCAAAGGCTCTACTTAGGATATGTCAGTATGCTCAGACATTACTTAAGGTTGGCTGCTAAATTTAGACCATTCCCTGCCTGTCCTAGACAGTCCATGTGCCTAAAACCCAAGGCCAAAACCACTGTGTGAACCCAACCTCAAACAAACTTCTGAGAACACTCACTGCTTTCTTGTGGTTCTGTGGACTTTCACCCTCAGCCCGCAGACCCTCAGTGGCTGGGGATAGATAGATAGATAGATAGATAGATAGATAGATAGATAGATAGATAGATAGATAGATAATGGATTTTTGCATTATAGGATACAGAAATGGCCCAAACTCAGATGCAGCTGACACAAAACTGCAAAATATATTTATATTTGGGGTTTTTTTCCCTAAAAACTGGAAAAAACGGTACTGACACTGACTATCTCATGCTCCTGAGGTTTGTTGAAGGAAGCCTACAAATTGTTTTGGTGCAAAATATCTTCTGAGCCATGTTCATTGCCACTGTGAGATGGCAGTGCGTTCATCTCTTCAAGTAATCGTTATATTTTACAAGCCCTGTGTGCTAACACAAAAACGTGCAGTTATGGCTGTAGGAGAAAGAGCAAGTCAGAAGCATCTCGGTTGTACCGACCATGTACACAGAAACAGTAGGAGGCATTTCAGAACACTACAGAACACAAACACTAACATATAGTTTTCTATATACTTTTAAGTTCCTGCTGCAGCTTCCATATATTACCCCTGCCTGCTCTGTGCCTGCAGCTGTGCACAGCACTGAGGCAATCGGTGGCTGGATGCTGTAATGCAAACAAACCCATTGCACTGTCCATCAGAATCGTGTTTTGTCTTTACACGTGGTGATGTGCAAGGCAGCAAAGGAGTACAACAGAGTTATGGTGATTTTTGAAAAGCCTGTGGTTCCCAGGTGCTACCCCAGCAATGTCAAAACCGCTGCAGAAGGCTGTTGTGGAAGGGTGACAGTCAAAGAAGCAGGGAAAGATGATTTTTAGCTGTGAGATCAAGAGCCATTCCCAGCCAGCAAGGGAGGTTGAGACTGAAGGTCTGAAATGTTTTGAAGTTGAATGGTAACACTGACAGAAAGGGTAGCTGTGGTTTTATCAGCATATGTCTGGTTTTCTTTCCAAGCCAATAGCCACAAACTCGTTTATTCCACTGCTTCATCCCCGAATCTGACCCTCCACAGAGAAAATTAGGAATGAACAGGAGTACTGTAACAAAAGCAGTTGTCTGCTATGCATCACTGTACTGTTAATCACCACAACAAGCTCATTTATCCCTAAAGTCCCTCTGTAGGTGATAGGCAGAGAAAAACAACGTGCTAAGCTAACTCTTGATATACATGCCATTTTAGAATGCCTTGGTTGTGAATGGCAATAAAAAAATCACATATTTAACCAGTCCAGAAACAGAGATGTTGACAATTTGGAGAATTTATTAAAATCATCCCTTGGTTTTTTTTTTTTCTTTTTTTTTTTAATATTTAGAAATGTTTTGGGGATGGAAGAGAAACAAGCAAAAAGATATATTTCCTCAAAGATCTTGACAGTTTAGGTTCTTATCCAGCAAATTCTTAGGCACAAACTTAACTTAGGGTGTAATTACTTCCGTTGAGCTTAATGTGGCTAATCATATAGGCAAAGTTGGGTGTGGGCAGCAATGCTTGAAGAATCAAGATTAATTATGCACAAGTTGTGTTAAAAAACATACTGACCTGTAAGGTAAATTACTTAAGCTATATTGAGAATATTGGCTGCTGCATTATCAAATATACTCTGAAACAGTGCATTTACACAGCTGTCTTTACAATGGAACCTTAAAAATAGCCTTTTATTGTAGATGAAGGTAGAAAAAAACTCTACACCAATCTAATTTCCTTGACTTTAAAAAATGAAGCAGCATTTTCTAGATTTCGATAAATCAAAATACCTATAAATGCTTATTCATGTGTTATTGTGTATTTCACATATACAGTGAAAAATTCATCCCCCTAAGAAATCACTAACACAATTACTAAAGCCAGAATATTCAAAAGTAGGATAGCAGTCAGACAGCTGCTTCTTTTATTTAAAAAATTGTATAATTTCATAGTTTATAGAAAATTCTAGCGTAGCCTTTATTTCTTTATTCATCACACCTTATTGCTAAGTAGTGATTGGACAGGTGATGCAAGCTAGATGGTGGGTTTTTATCACAGGAAATTTTGTCTGACTTAGTGAATGTATATTGCCAACATAACTAGTCAAATGTACATGCCTGAAAATCGATTTTAACCCATGTTCTTCTCAGGCCAAAAATTGCAGGCTCTAGTATTTAGTCAGCATGAAAGTTTTGCTAAATAATTTGGCCAATAAAACAGCCCTTTCCAAGGGCTGTAAGTCTAAGAGTTGATATAATGAACATAAGAGGAGCAACAGGTGATTGAAGCCAAATCATTGGAAAACTTCTTCGGATGTCTCACATGTTCTTTCAGTCAACCACATTCTCTAACATTTGTCATGGTCATAGGACTATGATGCATCCATCCAGAGATTGAAGGTGAAAGACATTACCTCTTATCATGAGATATGTAGTAAAGCAAATGGTAGTAATGGGAGCAAGAAAGGGCTGAAATATAATCACCAGAAACCATTAGTACATCTGTACAAAGACAAGGCCAAATAAAATGTTTCAATTTAGCTCAAAATCTAATTGAATTGCACCAATTTGATATATACATTTTATATTATGAAATTTATATTTTATAATATTAGAAATATTATAAAATAAATCAATTTTTTTATTTTTTCCCAACAGAAAAAAAAAAATCTTAGTAATCTCAAAACCTTCCACTACCTACTTCAGTTTTGCAGAGACTCAAATTTCTGTTGAGCAAATTGAAAAAAATCCTGACCAGCCAAGTTTGTTATGGTAAAGTGTGCAATAGATGACAACTCATGTGTTTGCAGAAAATAATCTAAGAGTAAAAAAATATTATTAAAACCAGGACTGAATATCTATTACTTTATTTTGCTATGTTTATATTGCTCTAGCAACAATGTCAAGAGCAGAAGCAGCTGCTTACTCATATTTTTCTTACGCAAGTAACACCACCGCAGGCTTCATCAAGACCTAAATATTTGCAGAGCACTGTCCAGACACAGTTTTTTAGGATTAAACTGTTGGCTAATGTTTTCAAATATTCCAAAGCATGTAAGAGAACAGCAAACAACTTCAGCAGAGCTGACAGCAGAATCATTTGCTTACCTGTGCCCTTTCAGATCTATAGGTACGTCCTCATCATAGAAATACACAATGCAGGGAGCTGCATCAGTGAACACGATGACAGGTGTACAAAGCAGGCAGTCACCATTTCTTTGGCTGTACCAGGAAAAGGGGCATATGAGAGAGGCTCGTTCCTGATCTTTCCAGTGGTTTACCTAGCACTGCCAGCTTTAAGGAACTCAACGGTGTGTGAGTCCAATAAAACATGACAGAGAGATACAATACCGTGGCTGACAAATTGTGTGGCTCCATATGGGAGCAGATGCTTGAAGAGAAGGATAACACTTCTTGCAGTGAGGTCCCAGCAGAGGTGACAATATGTCTTCAGAGGCTGGAGCGCCATAGGATGGAGCTGAATTAGCAAACATTAGAAATGAGGTCCACAAGTTTTAGGAAGAAGAGATCTTTAATGTATATTAAAAAACATGTCAACAACCAGAATGAATATTCAGCAGAGAGGCTTTAATGTGACAGTCACACTTTCAATCTGGATAGCACATATTCTACCCCAGTCCATAAGTGCTTCAGTTCAAAGTTTTGTCCATGAGGATCAGCAGGATACATCCTTGAATCACCTTCAAAGTGACCTTATTTTTGTGTTCAAAGTATATTACAAGCCTGGTTAATTAGCTCCAAAAAATGCCATGAGCAAAGAAAGTAAGAAAAGTATGGCCATAGCCCAGCCTGCATATACAGGAAGAAATCTCCTGTAACAGGAATGTTTAAAAGTAAAAACCCTGTAACTGTAACCTGGCTGTGTAATTTATATGTATTGGGAATCTTTCAGCTGCCCAGAGATGCTATAATTATACCACAGGAATCTGACTATGAATTTGGCATATCAGTTTTGAAAAGATGCCCCAGGGTTTCCAAGCTCCCATAATTTTACTTCAGCAGTAATGGAATAAATACAATCCAGATACGTGTTGCTGTTCTTCAGCATAACTACTTCTTCAGGCAGATTTACCATAACACATTCTGAACAGAAAAACTATGGCTCATTTACAAATGTAATTTCAATTGAGGATAGTTTTCCAATCTTCTTTCATTTGAGTCTCAATTGAACTTCTTCTCCTTTTTGATGGCATGATTAGACATTGTGAGAGCTGTTGCAGATTAGTCAAGCACAGAGAGAGTAAATTGGGAAGGATGTTTTATCAGTGCACGTCACAATATATGAAAGCAGATGTGTATGCTCTGAGCTGTTCCCTCAAATTACTGTTATGGAATAATTTAGCCCTTTTGATTCTCACAGATTACTGCTTCCACTGATCATGCTGTCAAAATCAAAGTGAGCACTTCATTCCGCTTTTATTCATGCCAGATCTATTTTGCTTTCATAATGAGCAGATATTACCACTGCACAAAGAGGATAAAGACATTCACAGTGATAGATAGGCGAGAGATTAAATGGGATCTTTATGACTTCTTCAGCCATCAGTTTTGACTGTGCGATAAGACGAGTCGAGTTGGGCACTGATTTGTTCTTTATTGGAGCCAATATTAGCATGAGCTTACCAGTGCACAGTCTGATAAAATCCATTTAAGGTGGAATCTGTATAACAATTCACGAGTTACAAGAACTTCTCCTATAAAATGCATCTTCAGCAACCTCTGCAAAAGCAAAATAAGCCACTTCAGGATTATATTCCTTACTATTCATGGCAATAATGAATTTATAATGAATTTATAATCCTGTGATTTATCAACACTTCTGGAACCACAGGTTTAAACCCTTACTCTCAGATCACCCCTTAGTTTGCCACTGTTCTAAGGTCTGTTTGGGCAAAGCTTTAAAAACCAAGGCCTACCTGATCTACTCAATCTTTAGAAGTTGTCCAGGAAAGTTTCCCCACTTTGCCTGGTTACAGGTTTCCCACCTGCCTCACAGTCCTGTTTTTCTTACAGGTTTTCTCCCATCTCTCCTCCACCCTGCAGAAAGAGCAGTGTTACATATCTATGGCTTGCAAGTCCTTTGCCATCCAAGGTTCCATAGAAATACTATCAGATAAGGTCCAGTAAAATGTATTATAAGGAAATTTGAACAGCAGGGGGAACTTGGAGCAAACTGGGAAACTTCACTGGGAAGCTGAGACTTTGGTAATAAACACTGTCCTATTTTGCTTTCTAATATCTCAGGTTGGGGTTGGGGGTCACCTGTCTTTCTGGCAGAACAAGTCCTTCTGTTTTACATTCTAGCAGCACATTACAACAGAGTTGTGGAAGGAATGGCACCTGAACCTTGCCATCTGGCACCAATGTGGATGCCAGGATTGTTTGAAAAAGGGAGCACAGGAGATAAATTTTCATTCTGCAGTTCGAGGCTCCCAGGACCTAACCCTCAGCTGAAGGTCCAAGCACAATATTTTCTCCTCAGGTCTCCCTCTTCTGCTGTGGTTGAAGGAAAGAGCTATGACAGGTAAACTGTGACCTGGGGATTAGGATCAGCATCCAGAGTTGCAAATCGCTGCATTAATTATTTCCAAGTTATCTGTGTATTTTTGACTAGCAAAAAATCTTCTGAGGGACAGATTTTTTTAGAAGATCGGAGTCCACCAGGTTTCTGGGATTAATCATAATGGGCTGATGGGCTTGAGGACAATTTTCAGTTCCAGGTGCCAGATCAGTTCTGTCTTGTTTCAAGGCAAAGGTATTTGTTTACTTAGATCATTTGTGTAACTTACTGTTCCTCTGGATTATGGATGGGCCCAAAAGCACCAATCAAAGTCTCACTGAATCTGAGAGAATTGAGATTATGTTTCTTATCCCTTCCAATGAATAAGTCAAATCCCAAAATTCTGTTAAAAATATTTTCAAATGAATACCATTGGACAAAATCAAAACTTTCATTGACAACTCAAGAATGCCAAAGCTAAAAAAAGCATCATACAATCAAACCTAGATAAATGAAGCATCCAGAAGCAATGATTCACTTTATAATAAATCTATATTAACAGACAGGCGAATAGAAAATCAACAACAGCACAACACTCATATGAAGTTCACAGTCAGCCTTGCTTAGGAGTGCTAAGCTCTCTCATCACTGAATGAATTCAAGAAGGCCAACAGGTCCTTGTCATTAGTCATCTCATATTTTCCCCTTACTTTAAGCTCTGTCACTAATTTGGTACTTGAACCAGATTTACCACCTATTTTTTTACAATTTATAGGTTTTCTGAAAAAAAACCAAACCAAACCAAACAAACAAACAAAAAAACCAACACAAAACAAACAAACAAAAAAGTTTGAGCTGTTGTTTTTGCTTGAAGAAATCCAAGGTTTTGAGATAGAATTTGATGATTTCAATTAAGTCAACTCATTCCTTTGCACTGACAATACAACCCCAAATATACAGGTGGTGCCCTCCACCATATAACACTCCAGATTGATATTGACAAATGACAATCTGTTCTCATTCTGCCTTGTAATACCAGTATCCTGTAGGTAACAGTCATAAACAATTTTCTTGTATTCATCCGTGAAAAGACAACTCCCTTGTGCTCCTAAATGAGCAGGGATAGATGACTCTTGCCTCCAACCCCATCAGCAATGCTGACCAGAGGCAGGGCAGTGGCAAGGTATGTGTCCTCACAGACGTGGCAGCTGTATTACAAGTATGTGGAAGGGGGAAAGAGCCTATGAAATAAAAGACAACTGCCAAATCTGTCAGTGCACCCTGCTGTGCACAACTGTGTGTTCCTTACCACTCAAAATCCATCTTTTCTCAGGCAGTTGAGGAATGACTCAAAAGAATCCAGTACTGGGGACATCTATAGGAATTAAATTTATACCAGTGAAAAAGTTCTTCCTTAACTTGGCCTTGCTTTTACTCATCTGAAAGAAAAAAATGTAGATTTCAGGCAGGTAGTTTACCTGTTACTTTAAAAATCCACAGATGGCATAAATGCTTTAACTACCAGTCCTCCTTAGAGAAAAATCAAGAGGAATTCCCCACTGTGGTTATAGCAAGATGCTTGAGAACCGGAGTGAAATTCTGGTTCTGTTGGGTAAGACGTCTCAGTACCTCAAGTTTAATAATATACCATTTATTCTGTCCATTTCAACTCTGTCAGAGAAACAACTGTGTTTAAACACTAACAAAATCATAATTGTCTCTATATACAAATGTGTTGGTAGTAGGGCATTATTAACAATGAAAAGGCAAACATTATAACTCATGCTGCTGGCTTTTCTGTGAAAGCACAGGTGAAGACCCACTGCTCACACCTGTTTAGGATAGGATTACACACACACCTTCAGGCCTCAGCACACTGTTGGGTATACAAATGGGCTAGAGTAAGAGATACAAAACTGTGAATGATAACTTTGCATGCACACAGGCATCTTTCTTCCAGACAAAGCATTTTGTCATCTCTATTCTTCAGCTTCCCATCCTGTAAAATGAGAATAACCATAATTATCTCATTGGCATAGAGACAAATTAACAAGCCTTCAAGAAATGCCATAAGAGCTTTGCAGGATTTGTGTTACAGTAGCACAAAATATGAACAGAGAGATGATAAATGAATAATGAAGCAAAGGAAGTTAGTGAAACAGGAGCAAGGGGCCCTGAAAATACAGTTGAATGTGGAGCCTGGGGAAACTCAGTGAGTGTTTGATATGGCAATCAAAAATGTATCTGAGAAAAAGCATTGCTATAAAAACCGTCATAGTCATTCATGGTAGATGTCATTAAATATGACAACAGTGTGATTTGTGCTGGTGTTATGGGATTGAGTTCATCTTTGTCTGGACTGCTTGCTGTCTTAATTGCCACCAGTAAGTCATTTTACAGCTTTGGGGTGTAGGAGTTGGATACTTGCATTAAGCTCACAAACTTCTAAACCGGCTCCCACAGCAAAACCTGAGCGGTGCATTTTGGCATGGGAGGCTGTGCTACCCTTCCTTCCAGACTTACACCGGGCACAGCAGAGCCATGTGCCTGGAGCACGTTCAGGATGACTAGTGCAGCTGTTCCTGCTCCCAGCATCAGGAGCCTTCATGGAGCTGGCCACAGCACTGGGAGTCACCTAGAGCCTGGGCTGGTGGGAAAGGCGGTGCTGTGATCACAGCGGAGAATGTCTGCATTGAACTGAAGCTTAATTGGGATGACAATGGTAATGATTTCTGTCATGAATGAATTATGGGCTGGTGCCATTCTCCGAAGAAAATTCTTACCTTTGCTAAAGTTACCATAAGGAGATAAGGAAACACATTAAGAAGGAACTTAAACCATTATTCCAGCTAAACCCAAAGGAACGCAAATATCATCACATTGAAGGATTTGTGGACATTCCATCAGGTAGGTCAGTGCCCTATGCTGAATTCTATACCCAACTGAGGCTGTTTGCCTACATTAGACTTAAAGGAGACATTTGTAAGTAGAAATGTATCCAAAGGTCAGGGAAACATGGCTTTTAAGGATGGTGAACTGTCAATATACCTGAGAGGCTTATAGAAAAGAGGACCATCTGGAATGAGGTATCGGTATGTCATTTTCATGCCATAGAGATGAAAGCAGAATAAATTAGAAAATACAGCATTGTGAGTTAATATAAATATTTCTGCAGCTGTGAAATTTTAAGCCCAAAGAATCATTGCTTTTATAAGCATATGGCAAGATATAAACCAAAATCGTTCATGTAAGCTAATATGCTGCCTTCGTAACAGATATAAGTTGTCCAGGACTTAGAGCTTTGGTGAGAAGAATTGTTTTTGTGCTTGCGCTCATCAAAGAAAGAACCAAAAGACCAGATTAAGAAAGAGGAGAGGAAGAACATTTGCAACCTTTTTAAGTAGCGTGGCGCTTAGGAAAACCCTGAAGAAAAATGAGTCGTTGTTGTTGCCCAAGTTTTATCATAAAGAGATCTGGAATGAGAAGGAACCTCAGCTCCTGCCCAGCTCAGGAACACAAGAAGTCTAGCCTTTGTACACAGAGTGGGGCAGAGGTTCCCAAAGCCCAGTCACATTTTTGTTAACCTTAGAGGACCATCCACAGAGCCTCAGCAGAGGGCTGAGAACAAAATAATGCCACAATAAGAGATGCACAGTCAAGGAGGGTCCTTGCCTGGGATGGGCACAGGCAGTGACCATGAGAAATCGACACCACCAGAATCATCAAATGGGGAAGGAGATTCCTCTGCCTTCTCTCTCTCCCCTGATTTTTAGCAAACATGATACCAGTGATGGTTCTGTGAGCCCATGTCCCCACAGTGTTACAGTGAGGGCTGTGCCACAGAGCAGGCACAGCCCAGTTCCAGCGCCTTTGGAGAGCAAAGCAGCTTAAAAGAAGACCAAGAGATTATATTTGCACTAAAGACTCCATTGAAATCGTGTGAGCAATTGCAATTGCAATGGCAAATGCAGAGTTTGTAATTGCCATGTTGTTGTGCTGCTCACAGTACACAACCGCCGTGCCCTTCACACCAAACACGCTTCTCCTGTCCTTGCTGAGGAGCACAGGCAGACTGCTGTGAACAGCATTGTTTAGCCTGCTGGTGAATGACACTGGCCACTTAATAACCTCTCCTGCTCCCTGATTTAAGACACTGTCATAGTTTAAAGTTTTAGCAGGGGAGGAACAAAAAGTGAAAAACAAAATGCTTCAGAGAACCAGAAGATGAAAGGAAGAAAAACAACTGTCCTGAATGTTAAATTCAATGGCAGTAAATCCTTTTCTTTTTTCCAGTACTTTTCCCCTCAGAAGTAATTTACAGTCCAAAACATATCTCATGGCGTACAAATCAATCTATATTGAACCTGCCTGCCATTAGAGAAGGTCCAGAAGAGGAAAAAATAAAAATGGACAATAAATAGTTGCATTCTGACACATTTTTCATTTTGAAGATGTCTGTTGCTCATACTACTTACAAAGTTTAAAGGAAAGTCCAGGTTGTCCTTCAAATGATGGTCCCAGTTTTGCAGTAAGGCCAGAGGACTACCTGGGGGTTTGTCACTGCTACAGAGCATCTGGATCTGGAGTTGTGCAGATGTGCAGAAGCTCCAGCAAGCCTACACCACAGAGTGACAATTAACACCGGCAAACAAACAGCCATCAAAACAAGGCTGGGCTGTTTCAGCCTGAATCCCAAAACAAAAGCAGCTCCCTTTGGCCAAACCACTGTGTTTTAAACAATTTGATGAAGTTTCCACCTTAAGGATTGTGGGGAGGAAAAAATAAAAAAGCAAATTGCAGAATGTAGTCTGAAGTACTTGCGATCCTTGTGACAAATACTAATGTATAAATCAGCAGCCCAATCCAGGCCCGGGCCGCTGATCATGTTCTTTGCTGAAATGTCACCTGTTCCTATCTAACGATTTGCATAATGCAAAGCTTCTCACTCGTAAAATACAGATTAAGAGGGGAAGCAAAGAGTCATTCTCGAACCATGGAGCCATTTCAAACGAAAAAAAAAAAAAAGAAAAAAAGCAGTCTTTACTATTAACCCTGTCATAACCATAGACTTTATTCCCCTGTTCTGGATTTGAAACTATATCTCCACTGGGGAGGGGAAATAACCAGTTAGAAAACCCAGACTTGTGGTTTTTTATCAGTTTGCTTCATTTGTGTTAGACTTTCAAATTTTACATGAACAGAGATGAAATAATTAAACCATTTCACACTGGAACATTAGTGAAACATTTAACTGGTCTCACAGAACCCCTCTGAAATGCATGCACACCTGTCAACAGATCCCTGTCAGCTGCAATGGGATAAGGCTCTAGTAGCCATTTTGAGGAAGTGTCTTTACTGTTGTTTAATCCATACTTTCTAATTTACCATAAGGTGTAGGTCTCCGAGTGCTATCTTACTGCCTAGGAAGAAGGGGGACTTTTTTCTTTCCCTGCAGTGAAGACAACAGCACTTACAGCCACACAAAATTCTTTTAAATCAGTTTTATGTAATGTTGGCTTTATGTTGCTAATAAAAGGCATTCAGAGTACAGCTGGAGTGACAGACCCAAAATCAGAAAGGTATGTTGAACTGAGTATTTCAGGTTTGAGAACTACTTTAATTGTTAAATGTTAGGATGAAGCTTATCCTTTCCCACATTATCCTAACAAAGACTGGTCTCCTGCCCTGCTCTTAGTTCTCCCTGCAAGCAGCTGGTCTTGGCCTTCACCAAAACCTTGGTGCTCATTGGGCTCAGGCTGGTAACTCCTTTGCTCCAACTGGCTATACCATTCTGAGGCAGAGTTTAAGCTGTTCAAGGGATGGAATCTGTTTTCCTGCAAGAAATTCAAGCTTGCATATGCCACAAGGATGGCCACAGTCCTGAATGCAGCATGTGCCATGTCTTTTTACAAGGGCATGCAGGACAAGGGGGAATGGCTTTAACCTGAAAGAGAGTAGGTATAGATTAGATGGTGGGACGAAATTCTTTACTGTGAGGGTGTTGAGGCATTGGAAGAGTTTGCCCAGTAAAGTTGTGGATACCCTATCCCTGGAAGTGTTCAAGGCCAGGTTGGATGGGGCTTTAAGTAACCTGGTCTAGTAAAAGGTGTCCCTGCCCACAGCAGGGTGTGGAACGAGATGATCTTTGAAGCCCCTTCTAACCTAAAGCATTCTATGATTGCCATCTCCCTCAGGTCACTCATGCCTGGCAAAACCCCTGCCCAAGCCATTTGGCCTAAGCAAGGTGTTTGTAACAATTTAAAACTTCTGTAGGTAAAAGACAACTTCTTTCTGTGCACTGTTGTGACAAGGTGGGAGATTAGAGCACACACAGGTACTGCCCCATCCTATGTGTGACTGCCTGCAGAGCAGCCCTGGGGATTTTCAGAGGAACAGGTTTTATTCTGGCCTTCCCCACTGGGCTGCCAGTGCCAAGGCTCATTAACCTTCTGGGAATGGTGCAAAGCTTATCTATCTCTCGTGGTCCTGAACTGCAAGTTGCTGAAGCCTCTGCTTTCTCTGGCAAGAGAAACATGTCACAATGAGCTTGCTGCACCCCACTGCACTGGGCAGGCACTTCTGTTTCTTTCGGGAGGCCACACTTGTTCACTCACCTCTGATTAAGCAGTTTCATGTTTGGGGTTTTTTTCCAAGATTTTTAAAGCCTGGAAAAAATAAATCAGAAAACCTGAGCATAATAAGGTGCAATAATAAAGACTTAGTCTGCAGCATTTTCTCATAAGCATAACCATGGGAGCAGGAGCAAACGACTTGCATGACTAAAGATTGGGCCAATTACTTAAGGATAAGGCAGAAGGCTTTGAAATATTAGATATTTTCTAATTATTTAGAGATTCTTTTCTGATGATACAAGTTTGAATGGGAATATGAGCTTGAAAATAACCCAAAGTTTTAAGAGACCTTAGGAAAGAAAGTATGGTAAAATTCAGAGTACGCAGGACTTTCAGGTGTCATATAGGAACAAAAAGTTCTTAGGTGATGCTGGAAGATGAGTTTAGACACCAAATTACACACTGATTTCCGTGGGACTCATGAAAAGGGCTTTTCAGAAGAAATAACCCCTTCCCACAAACCCCTTCCCTTCTCCCTCCTTGCTCCCTGTTTTCACAAAACGTGCCAGAAATTTCTCTGATCTTATCAGTTCAGTGGAGATTGTCCAAAAAACTGTGACAAAAACATGGACAAGCAGTGACATACAGGACAGGACTTTATGGAAACAAAGTTAAATGTGGAAAATACGGAGATTCAGGTGATGAGAAGAAACAGGAAAGGGGACATCAGAGACAAATTTTACATCATTTCACAAAAGAATTTTGCATAGACTTAACTATAGATCTTATCAAAGTGTGGGAAGTATATCACAGATACTTTCTGAAGTCAAGGGCAATAATCTAGGGCTCAGAGAAGAGCAATTTGGAAGGGAATCTAGCAAGGTTCCAAGAACTGAAGTCCATGAAGACTGACAAAAGGATGTTGTTCTGTAACATTTCTAATAAAAATAGGCACAACTACTGCACAAATATTAACAAAAGTTTCTAGGAACAAGTCCATACAAACTGTCTGGGATTATCTCTTCTTCCAGGTACATGTAGCATTCTAACACAGCCCTAGGGAGGTAAGCTGGGATTAATGCTAAGGAAGAACAGACTCCCGTTATACCTGGACTTTTCCTTCTTGTATCACCACTTTCTTTTCCATTAGTGATTCTTGATCCCACTGTTATCTTTGCTCTTGAGAATCTGCTGGTAGATCACCCTATAGTACATCCTCTTCCTGGTCATCTATGGACCAGATGGTCTAATGGGTCTTTTCCACCTGACAACCTGTGGTTTTCGTCTTCATACAGTTCCCCACTCACTTCCTTTTCTATCTCCTCCTGCAAATTGAGACTGGCTGAGGGGAGGCTTAGAAGAGAATTAACTGTCACTTAAACTCTCTGCATCACTCAGTCATTCTTATAAAAGGGGACCTCATATGGCATCAGCTCTGTCAGGAGAGCTAAGCTACTCAAAACTTCTTGGTACTCAAGAATTTGCAGAATAAATTACAAAGACCATGTTTGTCCACAAATATTTGTCTTTCAAAAGGAACATTGCTGCTTGAAGATGCTCGTGGCATGTAAGCTGACACAGAGACACACACACACACACCCTTCAGAAGCTTCAGCAATTCCAAAAGAAGTAGCTCATCTTTCCATAAAAGCTTGGGGGAATTTTTACATGAGTATTGCATAAAGAGAGCTGTAGGATTCTATAGCCTCATCTGCAGTTGGCATAAGGTTCTGCAGATCAGTGCCTGTGGTGGACTAAAGACACAAACTCAGGCTTTGTTGGCAAAAAACAAATGGCAAAACCACTTTATTAACTACAAGTTTATCTTTTACACTATTTTTTGCTAACTCCATTTCCCCCTACAGCTGAAACTAAGTTATCTCTAGCCACACTTCAAAACTCTTTAATTGGCACCCCTTACCTTCTTATAGAGCCTGTTGCTTATTTATATCCAGCATGGGCAAAGCAAGGGCTGTGGCACACCTGGCAAGGCACTGTGCTGTTAGCTGTGCTGCTGACTCACTGCTGTGGTTCTGCTCTCAGAATCAATGGCAGAACAGCAATGAATATTTGCTTCTGGTGAGTACTGCAAGAATCCAAAGCAGCAAAACACTTAAATACAGGTTTAAGTCACAAAGTTAATGCTGAATTGGGAGCAGAACCGAGCACTGCTACCTCTATGATATATTTTTCTAATATAAGAAGCAGACTTTCATATTTTCAGCAGCATTGTGTAATACATTCCCTCCTGTTTGTAATCCATTAATATTTCTAAACCTTTCTGAGCATTGCTCAGACTCTGTCATCTTATTCTATAGCAGTATCTAGAATTATCATACTCTCCTTATGTTTATCCAAGTTAAACATTGTTTTGCACAAGCTGTTTATATGAAATAATAAATTCAACAGTGACTGCTGTGCTTCAGTCTGAGCAAAAGGTGCTTTTCTACTCTGTGGAGAATTCCAGTAATCTTCAGAAAAAAACATGGAAAAACAGGCATGGGCAAGGAATAAAATCAGTTGCAGGTTCAGGCGGTATTATGTGAAATATTTAATAACTGTAGTATCATAATTCTTTGGTTATGATTCTGTCCAGAATAATGGATGTGAGATGATTTTTTTTTTGTGTGTGTGCATGTGTGTTTTTTTTGTGGGTTGGTTGGTTTTGTTTTGGTTTGGTTTTGGGGGGTTTTGTTTGTTTGTTTTTTGTGGTTGGGTTTTTGGTTTTTTGTTTGTTTTTTTTCTTTGGAGGGGGAGTTTCTTGGACAAAAATTGATCAGGAAAAGTGAGTGATTTTTCCCTCCAGTTCTCTCCCTCTGCTTCTGTCTCTTGAGAACTATTCCTTTACTGATTCTTGTGGCTGAGATTACAGTCCCATTTCTAATCAGTTACAGGATGCACCTGTCTGTCTTAAAGTGCACCAATGTGAAAGACAATAAGATTCTTTACTTTCTGTGCTCAATTAAAACAAAGAATTCAAGTTTGGGTAAACATCACGTACTGATCAGGTTCTTTCTTATAAACATCTCAAAGGTAAGCTATTTATTATTTCATTCAAACTCTAGGATTTTCCCTGCAGATACTTCTTTCATTTTCTAGGACATGAAAATGTGCATTAAATAACTTCCTGAGCTACAGGCCTGCACAGACCCAAAAGGCAGAGACCATTAGAAAAAACACCCCCAAATGAGGTTTAAAACATCTCATATTAAAACATTGCATTTGCTCTTGTGTAGCGAATCCTGAAATTTACCAGAAGTAAAAAAAATTCTAAGGTCAAATCTACCGTGTTTTTGCCAAAAACCACTAAGGAAAAAAAGTAAAAATTAACACAATAGGAAGCAGAAAAAAAACCCCATATTTTTGTCCTTGGTTTTCCCTTGAATAGAGACAATCTGCTAGAATTTGCATTTTACACTCGGAGGCCCATTTCTCTCCCTCCTGCCTGAACCATTCACCCCTGCTGCAGGAGTCAGTGGGCATTCGGTGTTCCTTGCTGAGGCAGAATTGATTCTCTAGTGTTTCAGAGGCTTCCATCTCAGCTCTTCCCAGTGCAAATAAAGTGACAACTTCTCCAAACTACTAGCAGCCTGCTTTCTCCCAATGATCTCAGATAATAGAGTATATATATGTGATATATACATATTATAGAATAATTCAGTTGGAAGTGACCTACAGTGATTATTTAATCCAGTGGCCTGTTATTGGCATCTTATTTTTTAAAAAGAAAAAGAAATCCTGAAAATAAAGGCGGGGGGCAGAAGTGAAGGTTTTATGAATGTACAGCTAATATTAGGAAGAGTAATATCAACAAAAGTCTGCTCCCTGATACCCCTTTTTCACTAACCCACCTAGCCAGTGGTTTGGTGTGGATTTCCTGAGAGAACAAGTTATTGGCAGATGTTTTCGAATAGCAGTACTTGCAGGGGAGTGTACTTTGTCTGTGGTGCAGATCATACCTATAAAACCATAGCAATTACTTTTGCACTGTAGATGTATGGTTAAGAGGAGGGAAGAAAGAATCACCTCTTTAACATATTTAGAACCATCTTGTGGTCCCTCTTCTGATATCTCCTTCACCCTCCTTCTCCTGGATGTACTGAGGGCTGCTCCCATCACACCAGGCACTACCATCCTCCTGTGCCCCAACGCTACCACTGCAGAGATCTGAGGGAACTTTCCCTATGCTTTGGTTATAAGCCCTTTGGGATTTTGGGGGTTTTTTGGTCTGAGAAAACCCAGTTGTTTGTTCAGGCTCCTGCATCATAACATGACTTCCCAGGCAATGCCTCAAAAATACTTAATAGAACTTAAATAAGATGAAAAGACTAATGAGCATGAAGGCAGTCCAATCTATTAGCCTTTCCATCCATTTTCCAAAAGCTGGAACCTGGTGATGTTTTTAGTATTTTTCCAAACCAAATGAGAGACTTACCTATCTGTACCATAGGACAATATTGGTAAAAATTTCCTACAGCACATCTGATATAGTGCTTCACAATGCAGACATTAATGAATAGATTTCCAACTTGTGCAATAGTTCTGCTTAAAACTTTAAAAAAAGAAAAAAAAAAGGTATCATGATAGTATTATAATTTTTTTTTTTACAAGTATTCAAAGCATCTTAAGTTGGCACTGCTCTGGCTCAGCAAAACCTTTTAATGGTTTAACTTTTATATATTAAGTCAGAAGGTTAATAATAGTTTTAAAGCTAAAGAAGTATTTTTTTTTGAATGGAGGTCCAATCTTTTTGCCCTGAGATTTTATTTCTGTTGTTGCAGGAGAGGTGACAGTGGAATCAGGCAGGGCAAGATGCATCTGACCTGTCTATATAATTGAAGTCAATAACAAACTCACTCATCTGCTCCTGTTATACCCCAAGGAGGGCAAATGGGAAATTTGTGGCACAGTTCAAGGTGCCTATAAAAGGTTTGATAATCCATGCCCTGGCAGTGCCTCTCCAACAGCTCTGCAGGGGACTCACCTCCAATGCAGGTATCTGGATGGCAATTACTGCTACCCATGGTCTCTGCAGATGTTTTCTCATCCCTGACAGCATCAATAATTTAGGTTTCATTGTGCATCAATTTAAACTAATATAGCAAAGGCTGTGTTTAGAGCCAATTTACATAAAGGGTGAAAAATAGGGATGTCCTTAAACCAACCTAGAACCTCTCACATTTCCTTACCTCTTTCGAGTACAAGGGTTTGTTCGTACAAGCATAATTTTTAGCTCTGTTCAACATTACACTTCTTCCCCTCAGCACCTCTGTCAAAGCCTCCTGAAGTCATTGAGAGTCTTTTCACTGACTTCATTAGATTTTGGATCCGTTCAAATCCTTCAGTTCATGACCTGTAATGATTCCGGTCGGCTCCAGTGGAGCAGCCCACTGAGCACTACACCTATATATAGATAGACATGTTCACCTCCCAGTGCATTGCCCAAGATGCTATTTGCTTTTTTCTTCAAACATGGCAAATTTCCCACTCCAGTCATGGTGAAGAAAGTGAAGAGTCTGAAAGTAAGTTGGCACTGAATTGCTTTGATTTTCCTTCCATTCAAAGGGATTTCCCACCAGCAGCTTAAGCAAGACATTTATTTCATTTGTATTTGAACAGAAGGAGAGCCAAGATGACACATTTTCCCTCCTTAGGATAAAAGGACACTTTGGACAGACCTCATGAAGTTGTGGAATGGAAGTCTCTATCCAAGTAGCACTGAAAGAATACCTGTGTGTAGTGGCAGACTCCACAGACTGAGGCTTGGCTCCAGTTCTCCTTTCCTGGAAGCTGCCCATACCCCTGCTTGAAGCCCAGGACCTGCCATGGGTCATCTCTGCTCAATACTGGGGCAATTTTTTGCTGTGGTTGCCTGTTGGGCACAGGATGTGACTTCTGGAAAAGGTCATGGAGAATGCTTATAGAAAAGAAAGGTCTAAATACATCTTAAGAGGGTATGGTGATACCATCCATCACACAAAACACAGAGCAGAGAGGAAATCTCACTCTGAGCACAAACACAGCCAAGTCACCGTGTTACATCAGCAGACTCACAGCAGGTCAGAGCAGGTTTGGAGGCATTCCTCCAAAATGCAACCTGTACTGCTGATGTGCAGGATGGGGTGGCACTTCCAAGTAGTTGGCACTGGAGGCAAAAGAAGAAGGAGGAGGCAGAGCCTTGTATGGAAAAAAGAAATGGAGAAGAAGGAGCAAGAGAGAGAGAACAGTTTGCTCAGTGCAAGGAGACTGAACAAGCTGCAGTTGGCAGAGCTATCATGGAGATGTGGAAAAGAATACGGGAGGGGAAAAGAATGACTTGTCCTGGCAAGTAGGAGGAATTTAGCCCTATTGGTCCCTGAGCTGGTCAGGAGGGAAGGGGAAAGCAAGGAAAAGGGGGAGAGGCTTTGGTCCTGGGCTGGGGAGTAGGAAGGCACTGGAGTGAGGTGGTTAATAGACCGCACTCAGCTGCCTCACCAGGAATGGCAGTGACACCTGACTGGGAACTTGGGGAAAGAGTTGGCGGCTTATTAAAGCAGCCGGACCCCGGCTGAACCCCACGACTACACGCTAGGATTGCTGTGTGCCCCTTGATAACTCACAGCTGCTGATAAAGTCCACTGGTAATGGCTTTTTGCTAATGAGAAAAGTGCCGCTGATTATGACAAATAGCCTTGGACCAACAGGCTAAGCTGCTACATAGGCTCCCAATTGTCAGTCTGGGTGATTTTTGCATTTCATTATTTCTTTCCTGACGTCCTGGCTCCTTCTATCTTTAACGTACTCCCAGAGCCGTGTGTCACAATTTTAATAACACTTCTTTATCTCAATTTTTCCCCCCTCTCTCCATGGGAGCTGGAAACAAAAGGCTGTTACAGAAATAATGTTTAACCTCGCTCCTGTGCTGCTGCACAAGAAACCCCACGGCCATTGTTCAAGAATTAAAAAGGCGTAAATAGGGCACACAGAGCCCACTCAACCCTTAAAGACAGACTTTTAAAAATACCTATTATTAATATTATTTAGAGCTCCTTCATGCACAGCTTTGAGGCCTGCCATATTTTCTTTATCTTATCCTGTGACAAAGGTATAGCACATATCTAAGCACCAAGAATGAAATCTTGGTGGACAGTGACACGGTCTCCCTGTTTTGAATGCCTTCTAATAATAGCAATATCATTTTAAAGGGATTTGCAACCAGACTTGCCTATCTTGCATTGGTCTTTTTAGCCATCAGCACACTTACAGCAAGCGTGGGTAGAGCCCTTCCCAAATCTTCATTCTGAAGTCTAGCCATGATGATGATAATTTTAAAGGGAAGAACATAGGGGGGGTGAAACCATCCAGAATTCAGAATAAACCTGCTACCTTATTTGCAATTGGTTACAAATCACGTTGTCTTTAAAAAAATTAAAGTATGGGGTAGATAAAGCAGAACAAAGGACAATGCACGTCCTAAAACAAGGTGTAAAAAAAGAGGCTTTTCTGCACTTAACATTACAAAACAGCAGCAAACAACTGAAGTTCAATGAGTTCTCCCCTATTCTCACATCACTAGGATTTGCCAAAGACTTTTGAGGATACACTACTGCCTGTGGTCCTTGTCTTGCAAAAAGGACTGGTCCCAATGCCAGATCCTTGCTCATCCATGCTGTGTGACCTGGTGTGCTGCAAGAGGGAAAAAGGGCAAACCACAGCCCACAGAAGCACCTTTCAGTGGCTGTGGGGAAGACAAGGGCACAAGATGGAGGTAGTGATGGAGGCAACACTCGGGCAATTGAGGTTTCAAACCCTGATAGCTTACTTGTAAATAGAAAACCAAGGTGATAGAAAAATGCTCCTGAGAGCAGAATTACAGATCAATGACAGATAGAATGGAAGCACAGGTTCCCCCATGCCCTCCAAACAATCAGGCAGTGGGAGATTTTAAAAGACTGAATGATTAGGGGAGCCTGCTAAAGAACTGGGAACTGAATCAGAGTTCAGAGCATGGAATTTAACTTTATGTCCATCAATGGCATTTCTCTTTGTGATTTTATAAATTGCAGCGCTAGAATAATATTTGCTTTACAAGTGTTACAGCTACATCACATCAGCAACATTAAAATCATCTCAATTGGAAAAGAAAATTGAGCTTAAGCCTCTTAATCCCTCTATGATATATAACATGTAACTAAAGGATTCCTGCTTTAGTATTTAAGTACCTTGAGAAACTTTGGGCTTTATCATCCCAAACTTAAAGTGAGGAGAGAAATCTTCAGTTAGGTTCAACCTTCATTAATACTTTTTTATGCTTTTCTTGGAAAACTTATGAATCATGAAAATAGTTAAAAATACACAAGAAAACTATAGGACCTGTTTGGAGTATTTGCTTGAAATATCCTTTGTCAACATCTTTTTTTTAATAGTATAAAATATGTAACTTGAAAACAAAAACAAAACAACCATACCAAACAGATGAAATTATTATACTAAAAACTACTGTTAAAGTATTCAGAAATCTTTTTATTAGAAAAGTAAATGCTTTCTAACTGTACAACAGAGTTTACTCTCATACTCTACAGCTTGATTATTTATACATGGTTATCATAAACAAGTTTGCAAACTAGTTTTATTTGTTTTACCCTAGTTTCTGTTATTCCACAAGAACAATCTTTGCAGTATTAATTTGAATCATGAGAGAAAAGTTTGCTTGATAAAAATAACACATCCAGTTCACATAAGTCAATTGTAAGTGCTGGTGCAAGATCAGAGCCATAAAATTAATGGACAATCAATTACAAAATCACTTTCAGAGCAACAGCCAGATACTAATTGCTCCCTTAGAGAAGGAAACCTTCACAAAATCCCCCTGTCCCTTCAAGATCCATTTTGGTTTGCTCTATATTATAACCTGCTGAAAGTCATCTCCCCTCCTATGCTCTCTAAAGAAAAGCTTGAGGAATCACTCACAGTTGGGCCATTTGTGGGACAGCATTTGTGGTACTCACACACTTCTCTAGTTTTGAGTTTTACTGGATAATATTCCACCAACACCGAATTTTCATGTCTTGAAAACAAAAGTAGCAGCCAGGCTCTGACACCTAATTGCAATCTTCCACCTCACTTAATGCCATGGGTTTCAAGTCACTTACTTGAAGAGTGGTCCCATTACACTGATTCTAAGGGACCTGTATTAAAAAAAATCCCTGTTGTTCCCCTGTAGCCAACTTCCAGCCTGACTTTCTCCCTCTGAAATGTCTCCTTCCTTCATCACTTACAAAAGCCTGGAAAAAGCCTAGTTGCCATTGTAAGAGAAGCAAATACAGCCACAACAGAGGTCACACAAACTGCCTGATGGCTAGAGTTTTTAACATTTCAGTCAACATGTGGGTTGTGAGCCAAATTTTGTTACTGCTAATCTAGAAAGCTTCAATTATATAAGAAAATCAGTAAAATTCTAACAGCAGCTAGAAATTGTATTGCATGCTAACCTGAACACACCTAATCTTAACAGCAAGAAGAGATAAATATTCCTAGTATTCATTAATTAAAACCACAGGAATTAAAATCTGTGATTTTCTGATTTTTTCTGCTTTTTAACAACACTACNAAAAAACAAACAACAACAACAACAAAAAGGAAACAAAAACAAAACACAAAAACACACACACACACAAAAATAGTCCATTTACTGTGGAGATTTTCTTGGTTTGCCAGATGTTTGTGTTTGGTGAGGTATATATTCTTTCTTGTACAGAGGTGGCATTTCCCAAAATTCAGGTTTGGCTGCTACAATCGAGAGGACATTGTCTTAAGGAAATATTTATATGTTTAGGTCCATTGATCATTTATACCATTATTTAAAGGGGTCACAGAAAAGGGCAGTGGTTATTAAAATGGAGAGAGCAAGCAAAAGCAGGAGAGAGACAGAGGGAGCGAGAGGTAAGAAACTCATAATGGGATTTTTCATGTGGAACGATCATTTTATCTAATACGTCTGAAAATGTAATCCATTACTACTAATTACCATGCTGGCATTGAAATACAGGATCACACTTACTCCAGATCCAGATAGAGGCCCAAATCTCTCCATTCATTGTTCTTTCCATCCCACCTCGCCTCCCTCCCTTTCTGCTTCTCCAAGAAGAAATTCAGCCCTTCGGACATTAGCGAAGAAGGGCCCGAGGTCTCCCTATCGTCCTAAAGCAGAAGCTAAACAATATTAGCCAATCATTTTTGATAGATGAAGCATGGAAATTAGTTCCAGAGTTTAACTGATAACTGAAACCACACAGTTACATTCCATTATGGCAGCCTTAATTGATGAGCTCATTAAGCCCATTATTAGAGAAATTGATTTCAAATAGGCACTTAAAACTGGCTGGCAAAAGAAAAAGGTGAAGAGATACCGTACAATGTGAAGAAAGTAACTAAAATACATAATGAAGCAAGTAATTTTATAGGTTTGTTTAATGAAAGCCTCAAGAGCATATTAGTTGCTGTGTGGATTTTAAACACTCATTTTATGTACTAATAAAGCTCCCGTCCATTATGGGAGTTCTGAATGCCTCCAATCTTTAATGCAGCTCTGCTACTAATTAATTAATTAACCCCAGCTGAAGCAATCAATTAGTCATGCAGAATCGACACTTTAAAGGTCTGTCAGGTAGCACTGGGTACCAGCGCAGAACAGCAGAAGCAAAGTTTCTTTTTAATTATTTTTATATTGCTTTCAGCATAACAGGAAAAAAAACCAAACAAGGCTAAAATTTAAAAGCTGCATTAGCAGCATAGTAAAAATGAGTGATTAACACTCTGACCTTACATTATTTCAGAGAATAAAGCAGTGGAACAACAACACTGGGAATTTTAGAGACGGGTTCAGATTGGAGATGCACAACCCAGACAGTTAATTTTTAATACGTTCATCTCCAGCAGCCTCCGCTGCTCAGATTAAATGCAGACGGCTGCAAGTTTCTGGGCAGTGCTTGGAAGTCCATTTTCACACCTGGGATCCGAGAAAGTAAAAACATGCAGTAAAGTTAGTAATAATAAATTATCCAGAAGCAAATCTTCGTTCTATAGTACTTATTTGGCAAAATGCAGCAGGAAAAACAAGCCCCTTGGTATTAACCCCTCTTGTGTCTCTTTATTTCCTCCATTTACCTTCTCTTGAATGCTAAGATGCAGAGTCTTTATCCAAAGGGCACTGTATAAATGGCCTTTCATTAAACAAAGCTCATCAGCCATGACCGATTAACCTCAGTTGTAAAGTGAGATTGCTGTCTACGTGAGCTTAAGGGTGGATGAGTTGCTCTGCTGGAAGACTGAACTCATGATCTTTCCACTGGGCTGAGTTTGAAGGAAAAGCATTTCACCAAGGAGAGAGTTAAGAAATGGAGCAAATCAGATTGTATTTCTTCTTTCAAGGACCTATTACTACTACTATTATTATGATTGTTATTAGCAACAGTATTAATATTCTTTTTAAATCCCAGAGTTTGGTCAGTTTGATGGAACTGTGCTGAGGACTCTTGGCAGGTCTCTTGGTGATATTGGGTCTGCAGAACAGGCTGAAGTTCATCCCTGATAAATGCAGGGACATAGAAACATTGCTTTGGCCTTGGGATCAAATTTATTTATTATTTTCAAGCCACCTTCAACAGTGGGCTGATAAATTACTGAGAAGACAGTTTAGAGTGTCCATGTCCAACATTGCAATGTCTTTTCACTTCACGTTTTACAGCTACCTAACCTTAGTAACTTTTGGGCTCAGCAGACATCTGCACTTCTAATTTAGGCATATTCTTTAGCTTCCATGGCATTTGGAGACTGGGTAAAAAAAAAGCACCTGTAATACTAAATATCTGCCTATAGTTGATGCTTCTTATTCAGCATGGGTCCTTTTGAGACTGAAGTTTAAGGTGCCAGTGTTCTCCCTATGCCTTTCTCAAGGAAATTACAGATCCTGTCTAAGGACTGTGCACTAAGGGAGGGAAACCTAATCTATCAGACACTGCAACATGTAAGCATAAATATCCAAGTCCTCTACTGTCTCTTGGATTTCACCCACAAACTTGGCCCATATGGCAAAAATTTGCTGATGGTACAAACTTGGGAAAACTATTCAAATGTAGAAGGCCTGGAATAGCATAGGGAGACCTGCCTGAATCCAGATGGAATGTAATGTTGTGATCCAGAATTTCTGCTACAAAGAAGAAGATCCTCTGATGGAACCAAGGCGGGAGGTGAAAGAGCCTGAAGGAAAATTAATTCCATCATGATTGACAATGCAAGTGTCCATGCCAGGGGATCAAAGAAAATTTGATTATAGACTGCATCAGACAACACATTTTTAAGCAGAACTAAGGAAATATTTGGTGTATGGATCCAGCATCAGACTTTACATTAAAGAAAGGTTTATTATTCCTAAAACCACAACCAGGGAAAGATGAGTTCACAGAGAACTGAGGCAGAGAAATGCTATGAATGTGTCTTGAGAAATGAGGGCCTTTTTTTTAAGGGAGTTTTGCTTAGCCTAGCAAAACGAAGGCAGATATGTGATATAGTTCTCCCTATAAATATATCAAAGGAGCATCTTCTCCAGCAGGTAAAAAAAACCTATTTGGGCTAAAGGGTAAGGTTGGCACAACATCAAATGCATATGAATAATTTTCAAATAATAAAATTCAAATTGGCTATAAATTTAGACCGAAAATTAGAAGAAATTTACCATCAGGGGCCTGAGATTTGGGAATAGCCCTCAAGTGGGTAAAGTCAGAGAAGGGAATCTAAAGGATTTCAGAAGGCACAGATTATTTCTGATAGTTTATGCTAAAGTCTATATGACCTGTTGACTTTGATATGCTTCAGAGAGGATCCCACTTCCTTGCCTTTAGAGGCTGAGCTTGCTGCAGGCAGCATAGGAGTAGGGTTTGTCATGTGCATGTGAAAGGATTGAAACTCATAAGCCAAAGGGTCCTACTTCTGTTGTTTTGAGCATGATGACACATTTGTGTGACAGCAACCAGAGGTGCATCCCTGTTTTTGCCTCCTGCTCCCCTTAGCTTTTCTCCAGTCCAACTCAGTGCAAAATCAGTGCCATTCCCTGGGTGAATTTATAGCAATGAGAGATACTGAACTTAACCTCTGTGGGTGTTGCACCTCCTCTCTTGAATCACAGGAGGCCTGGGATGTGAAGTATTCCCTTTGCTGCTAAGCAATGCCAGGAGTACACCTGACATCAAACACAGATATGGCTGTGACCAACTCACATTTGCACATCTTCATCAGGGAGAGAAGAGGTTTCCAACAGGTCTCAATGACCTGCTACCCCTGTTAGCATAGTTGGATCAGTGAAGATGCAGAACATCAAGCTGAATTCTGTCTGACTTCTGTGTCACCAGCTAAGCAGTCAGGCATCAGACTGTATTGTCTTCCTCAGTGAGGTATTGGAGTGTGAAAAAGAGCTGAAAGCATGGGTTTGAGTTCCATGGTGGAGCAAACAGCTTTCAAACAGCAAACAGCACTCTGTTAGTGCAAAAACTGTTGTTTTGCTAAGACTTAACTTAGAAATTGTAGAAGAGAGGAGGCCCAAAGAAGACATACGAGGACCGCCTGAAACTACACCTCAGCCTTGGCCATATTGACCACCATCAATGGGCCACTCTGGCCTCCAATCGGGAGATGTGGAGACACACAACCTATAATGCTGCTGTCTCCTTTGAAACCGCACGCAGAATCAGCCTGGAGGAGAAAAGACAACGCAGAAAGAACCGTGCCTTAACAGTACCACCTATGGAGACTTTCTGCTGTGCCTTTTGCAACTGGACTTGCCCATCTCACATTGGCCTTATCAGCCATCAGCACTTGCAGCAAGCGTGGGTAAAACCCTCTCAAATCTTCGTTCGTGAAGTCTAGCCATGATGAACTTAGAAATTGTGAATATGTCCAAACACTTAGAAAAGAGCATATTTAAAACTTAGACAAGTTGAGACTAGAATAAAGTGGCACAATAGGGAGGCAATAACGAAGGGCAAATGAGTATTTCAGTCATTGGTAAAATAAAGGTGATCTGTGAGGGCTCACTTTGCACTGAAATTCTGCACGAGCACCTGTACTCCAAGTGAAAACTACTTGGGGCAGAGGGAGAATTGATCTGCTGAAGGACAGTAAGTCTGAAACCACTACCTCAGAAATTAGCATGTGCCTATATACCAGGATTAAACTAATCTAAATAACTATTCATGCAAGTCTTGATGTCACTAAGGGAGAAACAGAAGACAAAGCCAAGGCTGTAAATAAAATTTTAAAATAGAGACAAATGAGTATAAAAGCACATATTATAAATGGAAAGGAGGTATAATGCCAAACATCACAAAACCTTCTCAGGGACTGGTCAATCTCTGATTCATTCATATCCTTCATCTGTGAGAAACCACTAGGGATATGAATACAAGCAGATTAAAATCAGTTGAAATATTAGATTGAATACAACAGCATAAAACCTCTAAACAACACTCTGGTAAACAGGCTTTGTATACCAGGGCTGATTGCAAGCTGCCTGCTCGTACAGTGCAGAGAATGAAACCTAAGACAATCATGTTTCTGATTTCATGCAAGTTTCAGGCTTGTGTAATTCCAATGGCTGATCCAGAGTACACAGGCAGAACAATCATTCTCTGAAAAAGAAGAGAAAATGACATCTCTTCTGTTAAAATGTTCTTGTTTCATTATCCCACTCCTTACATTTGATATCAGGTATTTGCTAGTAATTTTTAAATATTTCCTTATTCAGTTAAATTCAATATGCAAATGGATCCAATTTCAATGTTCTGTTTCAGATACCCCCAGGACTTCATCCAGTGCTGACCACTGTCCCACCAACAGAGCTGTTTTCCCTTGCTTTTGTTGTGAATTTCTTCAGCCCATGGAGGAGTACACTTCAACACAACATAGCTATTCACCATTTATTTACAGAATTCTGTTTGAAATTAAAGGGGAAAAAAAAAAAATCTCAGCTCTGAGACAGCTGGCCAAGGAGAAACTCCATATGAGCATCCAAGAGGCACACACATAGCAAGCACAGTATCTACATGTCTTTTAAATACCTTCAAATATATTGACTCCACCACTTCCCCAGGCAGCCTGTTCTAATGCTCTTCATTTCACATTTCTTCCATGAAGAATTTTTGCCTAATATCTAATCTAAACTTTCCTTGGTGCACCTTGAGCCATTTCCTGTCATTCTATTGCTTTTTACTTGGGAGAACAGAGTGACTCCCACCTTGCTACAACCTCCTTTGAGGTAGTTGGAGAGAGCAGAAAGGTCCCCCCTGAGCCTACCTTTCTCCAGGCTAAACACCCCCAGATCCCTCAGCTGATCAGGCTTGTGCTCCAGACCCTTCCCCAGCTCTGTTTCCCTTCTCTGGACGTGCTCCAGCACCTCTATGTCCTTCTTGCAGTGAGGAGCCCAAAACTGAAAGCAGGTGTGCCCTCACCAGTGCTGAGTACAGGGGGACAATCACTGTCTGACCCTACTGGACACACTATGTCTGATCCAAGCCAGGATGCCACTGGCCTTCTTGCTCACCTGGCTCCTGTTCAGCCACTGCTGACCAGCAGCCCCAGGTCCTTCCCCGCCAGGCACCTTTCCAGCCACTCCTCCCCCAGCCTGTATCACTGCAGGGTGCTGTTGTGACCCAAGGGCAGGACTCAGCACTTGGTCTGGTTGAACCTCAGACCACTGGCCTCTTCCCATAAATCAAACCTGTCCAGATCCCTCTGCAGAGCCTTCCTGCCCTCCAGTAGATCAACACTCCCACCCAACTTATCTGAAAACTGACTGAGGGTGCCCTCTATTCCCTCATCCAGATCATAAATAAAGATATCAGACAGTCCCAGCCCCAGCACTGAGCCCTGGGGGTCACCAGTGGTGACTGGACACCAGCTGGATGTAACTCCACTCCCCACCACTCTCTGGGCTTGGCCATCCAGCCAGGTTTTTGCCCAATGAACAGGGCACCCATCCAAGTCATGGGCAGCCAGCTTCTCCAGGAGAATGCTGTGGGAAATGGTGTTAAAGGCTTTGTTGAAGTCCACATAGACAATACCCACAGTCTTTCTGTCATCCACTAAGCAGGTCACCCTGTTATAGAAAGAGATCAAATTGGTCAAGCAGGACCTGCCTTTCATGAACTGATGCTGGCTGGTCCTGTACAGGCAACTGGTGGCACTCACGGCAACCTGCTCCACGACCTTCCCCGGCGCTGGACTCAGCACTCTTGCGTGGGTCCCACCCAGCCCCGTAGACTTGTTGCACTGCTTGGTGACCATTCTATTTGGATTATAGGGATTATTTCTGGTTTGGAGCCCTTTCCACCTCAAGCTGTTGAGAGCAATTTCTCACCATGAGGAGTAATAAACCAGCCCTGCCTATGCTTTGTGAAAATCATAAAAACAGACACTCTTGGTCTGAATTTCTTTTGCCCCTTATCTGTGTATGTCCCCAAGCTTACAGCTGCACATGATAGAAAGGCAAAGCAGAGTTCATAAGCTTAATAACCACTTGACTTTCACAAATACTTTCTGCTACAAGATGCGGAACAATTTAAAAATGTTCCAGTATTTATATTGCATCCCAGATTAAATAACTGTTGTCATTTGCTGCCTTCATTGTTCTCATAGTCAATTCAATTGAAAATAGGCCCATTAAAAGTATTCATTTGTAAAATATTGCACTATAGCTATTTTTTTTTATTTAGCAGTTCTGAAAACACCTACCAAGTGATTGCCATTTAAAACCCACTTAAAAGCCAATTTACACAACATTTGTGCTTGTGTAAATAAGGTTTGCTGTTATGCTAATGTGCAATTGCACCACTTGTGCCGTTTTGAAGGATAATTCACAATTTTAAATTGTGCTGTATGACAGAAGAATTCAATGATGTTTTAATCACAGCTTTTGTTAGCATTAATCAGATGTAAAAGCACATACTGTTTAGTCTGCTGCTGAGAAGTAGACAGTGCAGAGACAAATGACTGAAGGGAGATTTACAGTTTTTCAACCTCAGATTTCCAATTAAACCTTGGGTATTTAGTTAAAACTCTCAACTGAAAGTCTCATGATAGAGACAATACGGAGGAAGATCTATACACACTTAAAAAAAAATCAACAGGAAAAAAACAGAAACCAAACTAAAAAACAACCTTCACAAATTTGCTAACAATAGTGGTTTTGTTTCAAATAACTGTAATTTTTCCTCTGGGCATTGCTGCAGATTATGCATTTTCCTTCATGATTTTTTAATGAAGGACTAATTTACCTATTGTCTGAGTGCATTATAAACTCTAAGTATGATTATTTAATTCAGCACAAAATCCAGCATGTCAAGATTAATTCATATTTACTAAATGTTTATAAATTAGGTATCCAAATCTTCATGGATGAATGCCAGCTTGTACTAAGACTTATTTCTGTTCTTCATAGGCATTTCTGTAAATGCTTATAGTCATATTGAAGAACTAGAAAGAACAGATGGCAAAAACATATTTACCAATATCTGCTGAGACCATACAAACTATAAAGCAGGGATTTTTTTTTTATTTATGGGCTTAGACAGTGGCTAGCAAAATAGGAACCTAGGGCATGACAGCACTAGCTATTGGCTACTGCAATACAAATAAATACCAATAAAGAGTATACATTAGTGTACAGTCATATAAAGGTTGGAATATATTTAGTAGTAGCATTCCTCTGCTCCCACTCATTTGGAGCCAATCTGCATACTGTTTTCCCTTCACTTCTACAATGTGTTTAACCCAACCTCTGCATTGGACTGAGTTTTAAAATGCCCCTTTACGGGCTTCTGGTCAACTGGTCCCATCAGACCCTGTCCAGAGACTCCTGTGAGTCCAGCAAGCTTTTATTTACATTTATATTTCATTCTTGGTCAAAACACCCTATAATCCTATAATGGTTAAATGTATTTAACCATTTAAATATAATGCAGGTATAACAAACTAACACTTAAAAAGTATTTGATGGGTTTTTTAGTCTAGCTATCACTCCTCCAAAAGTCCTTCCCTAATCCCTCGTCTTTATTTTGCTGCTGGTGTTTTCTTTAGCAGTTGCTGGCCTGATCCAGGGAGCTCTTCTCAAGTTGTCCCCATTCCTCCAGCCAGAATCCCAGATACTGGCATGCACACCAGTGATCAGGCATATCCCTGAACCTTTCAAGCCCAAAAGAGAGCAATCTATGTGGCTTTAAAGCACTCACTGCACCATTTGTGCTGTGATCACTAAACCTGACAGGACAGTCTATTATCAAATATCTCTCTCTCCTTGCCAAGACCTTGTCTCTACCATGTATAGAAGATTAGAATCATGGAATTGTTTAGGCTGGAGAAGATCTCTAAGATCATAAAGTCCAACCATTAACCCAGCACTGCCAAGCCCGCCACTAAGTCCACGTTTAAATGCCACATTTTTTGAGCACTTCTAAGGATAGCAATCCCATCACTTGCCCTGGGCATCCTGTTTCAATGCCTGACCATCTTTTCCATGAAGAAATTTTTCCTAATACCTAAGCTAAACCTCTTCTGCTACAACCTGAGGCCATTTCCTTTTGTCCTATCATTTGTTACCTGGGAGAAGAGACCAACCTCCACCTCGCTACAACCTCCTTACAGGTAGAAGCAGCGTGGCCTGCAATAACATTTTTGCCATCTAACACAGTGCAGGGTCCACACACACTGCACCAGATGCTTTTGGAGAGTCATTTGATGAGTGAGAAGCAGTTGGGGAGCCACAAATTCATCCACAATGTCGCACTGTGATTTTCAGGAGCTGCACTATCATATGTCTCATGCATACAATGCTGCAACTTATCCCTACAGAAGGTTTAGGCAAGTTGACTTTTATTGCTGACAAATTGAGGCTCAAGAACATGTTGCAGTGCAATGGATGGCATGGAGCTGGTCATCTGTCAGACAGGATCTCAGCTCAGACTTATTAATATTCATGGTTGGAAGGCTTCCTTGGATGTATGTGCCTCTTCAAAGCATTCATTCCAGCTCAGTATCAACACTCGAAATAGTGATTTTTAGCAGTGTGACTATAAAATAAATTTCCATGCAACCCTTCCTTGCAACAATGAAGTGCATGTTCCTTAACACAACTCTTTACTGATAATAAATTGAATTACCCCACTCTTATGGAAAACCAGCAAGAATGTAGGTATAAATTGCCTCTTCTGAAGGGAGGAGGTAGTTCTCTGTACTGCTAGAAGCTGTACTGCTATAGCCTGCAATGCTATTTCTGTGTTTTCTCTTCTTTTTTCTCCCTTTAGCCAAGGTATCCCACAGCAGACAGGCAGAGCTGTCACCCCAAGCATATGAGCAGAGAAGGCCCAGGGCAGTATGGCCAATGCAGGATGCACATGGACGATGTGGAAGATCTGTTCAACCCCTTGGAGTTGGAACAACTAAGTCCTTGACACATTCAGAGTTGTTTGTGTGGCATTCCCATATCCTAAACTTTGCTGTCCCTGAGAAAGGACTAAACCCCATGAGAATGATGAAAGGCTCAGTCAGCCTTCTGAGGCGTCTCAGACACTATAGGGTTGAAACATTTTAAAAACCACCCATGACAATATATTAAACTATTTCTGTCAATGCCTCTACAGCTCATCTGATAGATACTAATGGCTTCAAGCAACAGTCCTATTTAGCATGATTATTGTTTTCATTTTTTAAAATGCACTCCATGCTCAGTTAGTGCTAGACACACCTTCATTACTCCTATCTGTTTGGAGAATCACAGCCTCCAGACTGACATATGAGACATCTCAGGATGGCTGAAAAGCAGTTCATTACGTGAATACATCACATATCCTGGTAACATCAATTGCAGTAACAATTCTTAATGCAACTAATAAGGTGTTAAAAGTCTCTACAGTTTCTTTGGTTATCTGACTTGTTTAAGATACCAAGCTGGGTTTTCATCACTTCTCTATTGGAAGGTTTAGCAGATTTAGTTTTTGTTAAAAATATATATATTCTCTAGGTATGCATTTTTTTCAGAGATTTCTCTACCCATATAAAGCAAAGTGAAGAGTGCTGGGGAATTACTGAGTACAAAATGATGTGCCAGTTGCAGTGAATACAGATTGCCAGGCACTTTCTTGAACACTGACAGATGCAGATGTTTATGTTACAATCCTACAAACAAAGAAAAATCTGAAGTACTTTCTTCTCGATGTCATGATCTGTTTAAAGGAATAGCCATTTGTTACTTGAGGTGCAGACAACAGAATAAATCTACCACTAAAGAATAACCATTCAAACATCCTGAAGTATTCCTACCCAGTAACACCCCTTCTAGAAGGCAAGACTCATGCACTGTCTGTCATTTTCTATAGATCTCAGCACAAAGAATCTAGGTCAGAAATGCCAGACTCTGGAGAGGAATGAATTCTAGTTTAAATTATACCAGATATTAATCTCAAATAATACCCTTCCACCCCATGCACAGCAGATTTCCCATACACAAATATTAAAGGAAAGGTCTACTCACAATACAACTCTATTTAGTCTGTATTGGCTCAGTAGTTTGCTGGTTCATCCTCTGACCCAGTTTGCGACTTTGTCTGCTCAAACACACCTTTTGATGGCTGATTTCATATCCTGAAAGCTGGAAACAAAGTTCCATGTGCATAGATTATTGAACTTTAACTCATGAAATTCCTCCCCCGTGGATTGGTCCAGTGTTAACAATTTCTTTCCCTTTCCCTTCCACCTCTGTTTTATGTTTCTTATAAGTCCTTCTTATGAGAAAAGGAATTTTAAAAATACAGCTAGTTAAAGAAATATATTTCAGAAATAACAGAAATCCATCTAACCTCACTCTTGTAAGAATCAGAATTACCATGGACTTTCCTACTAACTTACCATGGCTGAGAGACACTGACCTCAGTCCAGCTGCAATTTGGACATACAATCTGTATAAGGAGTTCTATTCTCCCGTTCCTCAGGATCAGTCCCATATTCCCACAAGGACATAACTGAAGTTTCAGGTGATTTCAAATCCTTTCCTCATATATGTGAGCTCTGTTCATAAATTTTATGGAGATCCTAGGGTAGGATAGGGTAGATCCTAGGGTAGGATAAGTCACCCACACAGACCAGACTACCTACTGGTCATTCAATACCTTAGTTACCATTCCTTTTCACTCTGGTTTTCTTCCCTTGCCAGTCTCTTCCCCCAGCACTTCTCTCTTGCCTGAGTTTTTGAGCTTGTCTAGGTAAGGATGTTATATGGAGTTCATTTAATTTCTTCAAATTAAGTTACCATATCTCCATACATTTTCTTTTGGGGGACAGAAAGTACAGATGACCTGTTAGACTGACAGAAAAGTCACCTTCCTTGGCTAAGGTACCTGTCTTCTCCTGAGGGCCTATGGGGTTCTGCTTCTTGCAGCTACATTTCTGCCAGAGGGCTTACCTGCTGCCTTGTTTCCCACAGCAGCTTGTCTGGATCCCTTCCTGCTTTCCCTTGTACCAGGTCCCCCTGGACTCTGTTCTCTTCCTGGCAGAATTCCAGGCTATGGGGGATAGATCACTTTTTAGGATGTGAAGCTGTTGTGCCCTTCTGGTATTGCATCACAACAGGTGGCTCACCACTGCACGATACAGCAGACCTGTGTCTTTCTGTGTACAGCAAGCCTGGAAATGCTACTCTTTGGAAGTGTACCAGCAGGTGGGACAAGCTAAGTCTACACACTCATTAGACCTTTTTTTTCCTGTCTCTTTTTCCATTCCTGATACAGCTTGATGAATCTAGTAAATATGTAACTGGGGACCAAAGCCCCACCTAATTTGTGCATTCTCAGTCACAGTGGGAGAGAAGCCACGTGGCCACAGTGTCTATATCATGGCTACAGCCTCACTAGGTTAATGCTGACTGTATTGAGGCATGGTGGTCAGATTTAAAGTCTAATGTGAAAGGGGCAGATGTGGAGAAATCATAACTGAGTTTCCTTGTACTGGGCAGCCTGCAGAAATGTCATATTGTCCCAGTTAGCCTCCAATTTTGTAGCTGAAGTGACTACGTGCCCCATTTTTAGAAAGACTTGGTCCCTAAAAGTCAACAGGCATTGTTCAGGGGCACATGACAGCACACGGACTGATCCAACCACCATTTTGGAGTGATCCCAAGAGACAGCAGCTCAGCCTCAGGAAGGACAACTGCTCTTTTTCTCCATCCTGTGATCAAGAATAGTAATTTTGCTTAAACATGAGGTTTATAGTGTCATTCTACCTTGTGCAAAAAATGGAGAAACTTATTATTCAGGTCTGTGGTCTATGCTGAATAACTTTCTAGTCTCAACCTATTTTTCCTCTACTTCATTTTCCCTGAAAGCAATCACCAGGGAGGTATCAATGACCAAAACCAGCCTGAAGAATCAGATATTGAAGGACCTGGTGATAGCAGGACTCAGGATGTCACTGAGTAAACTGGGGGCCACTTTCCCTATATGTCTCATTGTATCTGTTCTGACAACAAACAAGAGACTTCTAGTTTCCAGACTGTCAGTACAGCACATTATACAAACATTACATTCCCTTAAAAATAAAAATCTCAATGGCTGAGTTATAAACTCTCAATGATAATCATAATGGAAACATTTCTGTGTCCCTACAACCATAATGGGATTCCTGCAGTAATCCTACACTGTTTACAGTGATGATATTTTAAATAAAACATTTCATATCTTTTACTTTTCCCTTTTTTTCCTGGTGGTGTACACACTTGGCATCCTTTCAATGACAAACACTGAGCAAAAATGCACCAATAAATTATTTCCTCTTTGAATCCTTTTACCAAAGGAAAAAAAAAAGAAATAAAATCTATGTGCACATACAGCAGCTTGAGTCCAGCTAGTTAATCAGTTGCATTATTATTACCACCCACCCACCTCCTCCTCTAAAAAGCTAGATTTTTCTACCATTTGTGCTGCTTTTAATCCATAGGAAGTCAATTTTCCACTCATATATTAGTTTATTTTATATTTTCAAATTGATTCTACTATACATTGATTTCCTGTTGTGTGTATTGTATCCTGAGCTAGGATTATACATTTAGTAGAAGTGGATATTCCTGCCACATAAAGGTTGCTGCAGCTCTATAGGACCCTTATCTTGAAAAGGGAGAGTCCAATTTTATTGAAACAGCTAAAATCCCACTTAATTGAATTTTTTTTCCTAAGATGTACAAGCTTAGAGACTTTTGGTTTCCAATTCAACTTCAGCTTCACAGTGTTTAAATTTCCAAACCCATAAAGACCTTTATGAAAAAGAACTTACAAATATTGTATTTCTGATATGGTGAATTACTGGAGAAGCTCAAGGTAAGAAGCAGTGAAATATCAATACTTTGTAGAACATCTTTTGATCATACTGGCTTTTCATGGCCTGTTTAACACATTCCTATGGAAAAAGACTGTGTTTGAACCCACGTTTTACAATGTCAGAGAGTCCTGAAATGTTGCAAAGTAGAATTAGGGCTGTGCACTGGAACAGAAAAAAACAAACAAAAACAAATAAACAAAAAAAAACAAAACAAAACAAAAAAACACAAACAAACATGGCACCTGACAACATTTGATGCAAGAAGATGAAGCAACAAGGAATCCTAGTTCTGGGGTTAAATTTTTGGCTCACCTCACAGCCACAGGGGTGTTTTCCTCTGTTGTAGGGAGTTGCAGCTCCAAGTGCAACACAATTTTTTCATTATTAGACTGCTGCTTAGGTTTAAATTTTAGAAATCTTATGCTTGACTTTCCTTAGCCCTTAAGTGAAAAACAGACCTCAGAATTTTTCTTCTTTTGTTTCAAAGAAAGGCTAAACCTCAGAGGAAGCTGCTCACCTCTCTAGTCTGAATGTTGAGCTCAGTTCTGCAAAAACCTTTAAAGATGAGTACATAGTTTATATGTTGAACACCTGGTTGGAAGCAGGGATGGAGAAATAAAACTACGTAACAAAAATAATATCTCAATTTGTATCAAATCATTTTTGCAAATCCATAGGGTTGGTTGAAATATTGAGTATTTAGAGGTGCTCTGTGGCAGTGGAGAATTAGACCACAAACTCAGGGGTCCATAGAGCCCAAACTGCCAGGTCCCAAACTGACTGAGATGCCATTAAACCTCAGAGTCAAGCTTTTCCTGTGAGTTTGCCTCATTCAAAGCCATAAAAAGACAAGCAAAGCCTTCTCACTCTGAATTCAGCATAATTTTGCAACCATCTCACACCACTGACTGTGCACAACACACAGCAACAAAGGACGTGGTCCAAATGGCTCAGAGGAGGCTTGTGGTGTGATTTCTGGCCTTCAGCTTTCAGGTACTTAAAAAACTGCTGTGTAAAGCCCAGCATCTGGTAATTACATTGGAGAGGGCTGAATGTGAGGCCTGGAGGATAAATCTTGCTGCCTCTTGTGCCTGCACAGGGAGAGAGGAGCTGCAGAGCATCCTTCCCCTCCCCTGGCAGAGCAGTGGTGTCAGAGCTGGGTTCCCTGACACGTGCTACTGCAGAAGCAAGAGAGGATCCCTCTTCCCTTACAGGCAGATGAGGTGCAATTGATGTCTGGTTACAACAAGCCAAGGGTAAAATTTGGTTCATGTTGCTGGGCCAGCAGCAGTGACCTGCTCTGAGAAAGAGTCACTGGACGGATTAATTGCCCTCCTCTTTTCCGGCTGCAACAACGGGAGGTTTAGTCTGTCATTTCTTAGAAAGAACTACATTTTCCCACCAAGATTTCCCTCTGAAGAGTCTGTGCCTGTTCCCAGGGGTTGAAGATGGTGTTTGCTGGGGACAACGAAGAAAACCTTGCCAAGGAAATGCAGAATGAAAGTGGCAGAAGAAAGCACACTTGTATTCTGCAGGCAGGTTTCAAGCAGGTCTGGGTCTCCTGCACATACAGTCATTTCTGCTTTACTCCTTACCCCAGGCTCTTTGCACTTTCACCACCACATAATTCAGACCCAGGCTCTCTGCCTCTCACCCTCTGCATGTAAAAACTTTTCTTCTGTCACCTTCTTCCCCCTTTTTTTGTACATTATTAAAAGATTCACATTATAAGTGTCAGAGACAGGGTGGAGGAGACACCTGATCATGCTGGTGTAGTCTTCTGGCCCTTTGCCCCCCCTCTCCCCAAGACGCATAGTGCCTTCTGGGTTTCCTTCACTTGCAAAGACCTTGATTATTTAAACTGCAAGCTCTTTGGCAGCAAAGATTGCAATTCTTATGTGTGTGGTAATTAGCACATAATTAATTAACACCAATAATATAAAGGTGTCTTTTTTCTCTGCATGTTTTATAAGCGGTAAAGGAGGACTCTCATTTCTCAACAGAAATAACTTTCTCTTTCCAGATATATGTTTTTGCAAAGGTGGATCTTTTTTTAATATATAGTCAGTTTTGCACTTTTCCCACTGAAATATATTCACAGCTTCCCCTCCACCATCCCCCTAAGTGCTGTGTAAATAATAATAATAAAAAAAAAAAGCTAAATCTGACCCAGTGTGGAACGTCTCTTTTAAAATGTCACCGTGATCATTTACAGAATCCTCTTCTGCATGGTTATCTCACTGCTCTTTACATTTGCTACCTTGTTAAGCCCCCACTGTGGTAAATAAAACATGAAGAGGAATAGAGAAAAATGTAAGGCTTTTATTTACTCTCATTTTTTGGATATATTTCTCTAGATGAATGCTTCTCCCTTTAATGAAACCCTTGACTGCTCCAGTGGTGAATGTGATTTAAGTACAGTGGAGACAGCGATGATTCACAAACCCTGTTCTACTCCAGCACTGCCCGTTATCTGATGCCTCTTCATGCACAGTTGCCCAAATGACAGTTTAATGGCTCACTGTAAAGGCTAGTTATTTTGTATCTCTATCCAGTGAAAATGGCTAATGGTGATAAGGAAAGGAAAAAACAAAGCAATTGTTCAGATCTTCAGACTCAACCGAGCTACTTAGCACGTGCTGAGAGCCTTCAATTAATTATTTCTTCAGTCCAGTGAAGCACTCCAAGATGATTTTAAAACTCACCAGCTGCACTAAGAGCCTATGTTAACAGGGTGCAAGGAGCTAAAATTGCACATAAGCAGAGATAACGGGTTTATTAGGGATATGCTGATCATACCCATACTCGCAGAAATAAACACAAAAAATATGCCAGGTTGATTCAAGGGGAAAAAAAAAAAAAACAAAAACAAAACAAAAAAAATAACCCCTTCTTTCCTCTTTAATTTGCAAAGCAAAAAGACAGGGAAAAATATGTTAAAGGAAAATAGCAGAAAATTATTTAATGTATCTGTCTCAAGAGACAAAGAGATTACTGCCATCATTGTGCTGCTCACCTGTGATTGCATGTGTACACGTGTGTGTACCTCAGTGTGCGTTTCTACCTATTTAAGAAAAAAAAAAAAAGAAACAAAACACAGAAGGGAAGAAGTGACAGAGTAAGAGAAAATAAAAGAAAAGTCTCTAGGGATACAATTCAAAACGTTAGCTAGACTTATTTCTGATTTTCAGTACTTGAGTCTTCTCTCTGACTATGGTCTGTAGCACAACAAGGATCCAATCCCAGATAGGGAGAGTGACTTCAGGAGCTGCCACACGGGGAAAATTGCTGACTTTAATCATTGCCAGAACTACCACAGGCCACAGTCTGAAAGTTAACATACTAACTCAAATGTAAGAACAATTTGCTGACTTCACTTTTAGCAAAATCATACCCAAGTTATAGGTTCTATATTTGATTCCATTTAGATGTCACAGAAGTTAGTCATAGCATTTGATGGAAAATTGAGTAATTAAATCATAAATTTGTGAATGTTCCCAGAGAATAAGTTTCAAAGATAATTTTCTTTTTGGCTGGTACAAACTGTACCACCTGTTAAGATTTAAAACACTGTCTGCCCAGTGATGTTAGGTCTTGGAGTTTGAGCTTGACAAGAATCTTTCTGAATAATCAGTTCAGGCCAATAGTAAGACATCATTCATGGGGGTGGCATGGTGCAGCCTGAGGCCATGCTAAGCCTACCCTACCTTGCCTGGAAGATTTATGCTTCTGGAGAGCAAAACTGACAACTATGTGATCATCCAAACTTCTGCAGGGCAGTTGTCCATGGAGATTGACCATTTTGTGCTTTCAGTTCTTTAATATCATTCAGTAGATTTTGCTTCTTCTTTTCTTTTTGTGTGGACTCCCTACTTAACAGAAAATATTCTACTGGGTGAATAATTTGGAACCAACATTTCTAGCTTTCAAAAAAAACCACCACCAGAGCTGGTGACAAAGATTTTCCCCCAAACCATACCCTATCTACAGTCAGATCACAAATAACTCATAACACACAGCTTTGGAAACCTCCTGAGATGAGCTAGAATTATCATCCCCTTTGTATTAGAACAAGTACCTTCACACAGAGTGAGCAGGAAAAGGAGTAAACCAGAGATCTGAGATTACTCAGTCCCAGGACCAGTATTAGTCTGCCCAGGACCCAGCCACATAAACGTAGACCCAAAATTTCTTGTGAAAACTTCAATATAATTTTACAGTTGGGCAAGCAGATTTTGCATATCCTGTGTTTTTACAGTGGTCCCTCTTTATGATTTTTGCATCATTACAGTTACAAAAACAGGACTGATTTGTTCCTTACCCCCGTTGTACAGGTGATGTATAGGAATGCTTCCTTCAGCCTTCAGCACAGAAAAGGCAGTTACCTGTGCCTGAGGTCTCACTTTCAGAGTATCTAACCACTGAATAGGACATGTGAAGAAGAGGAAGTTTGTTACACTTCTGGAAAATTAGTAGACTCCATGCTGAATAACTTGTCTTCCTGTTTGAACCCAGAGCCTAATCTTTACCATTGGTTGCCTGTAACCATCTAAATCCAGTTACCAAAATTTCCATTTTGTGCAGCCCAGTGCTAGTTTGGTAACCAAACTGGCATCAAGCTAGCATTAATGTGCCTGAGCCACATGCTCAAATATTTCTCTTTAAGCTCCCTAGGTCTGAAAATTGAGTCTCAGAATGAGGTTGGCTGTCTAGTGCCCCATGGTTGAGGATGTGTGTTAGCTGTTTGTAGCACACAAGCACAGCTAACCTGTCATTTCCAGCTCCAGCTGCCTTCAGCAGTACCTATACTCACTTTGACTCAAACTAAAATTTGGGATGATATAGGCATAACAGCTTTCCCCAATCATCTGTGAAACTGGCAGCTCATAACACTGGTAATTGCCTATGTCCTCCAAGACAGAAAACATGTATGATGGCACTGCACATTCACAAGTGTGCAAATCCCAGTGTACTGGAAATGTAATGCATCTCTCTTGTTTAGTGCCTATATCCTTATCAATTGCTATCTCTCTGTATCATGCACAGAGCATGCTTCACTTCTTTGTGTTGCTCCTCAATCTATGGATGCCTTTTATTCAAAGGCACAATTTAACTTGAGAATTTCACATTTGCGGCAGCTATTTCCCCTTGTACCATCCTGTCCTATGCAATGAATACGTGGTGTTAATTACCAGGAATTGCCGCTCTTGAATTCAGGGGATAATTGATAATACCTGCATGCAGAAAATCCCCATCATGATGTTTTAGAGATTCAGTTAATTAGCCCTGTGTCTGGGAGATCAGGCATTAGCCATTTGCCTTAGGACTCCTCCTTCAGGCTTTCTCAGAAACCTCTGTTATTTAGCTTTTAGGGGTGATTAGTACAGAGAAAGCCAAGGGAGGAAGGCTGTGTGTGAGATGTTGTCGCAAGGGAATAAGGAGCCCTTTGTCCTGTCAAGAACTATCCTAACAAAACATTCAAATAGGATTTAATCACTGCAGTGGTCTGCCCACATTGCTCTTAGGGTTAGATATCCCCATAAATCATGCAGAGCTTGGAGACTAGGGTGTCTTAAAGTTGTTCACAGCTGATTCTCCACTGCACATAGCAGATTGAGATCACTTATTGCTTTCCATGAGCTTTTTGGTGCAGCCAGTCTGGCTCCTGTCTTTCATTCTTGAAAATCTAGCAAACCACAGAAAACAGGTCAAGAGTGCTTGCCTTATAAGCTCTGGTTTGGGTGAAGTATGCTAGCAGCTCAAAGCAGAATAATTTTGTGACAGATCTTATAGCTCAGGTTTGATTACATACTAGTAGGAGGGGAAGAAAAGATCCTCACTTTTTAATGTTACAAGGAATCAAAATCAATTTTCTTTCACATTTTTCTTTTGCAATAGATATTCTGCCTTCAGATGGGCTTAATTAATTTTTTTAACAAGGAAGACTACTTCTTCCTAGTAATACCCAGTGATTAATTTGGAGCTTCTAATGACACAGTTATCAGTCATGAAATTCCCATCATCACAGTCATGTGCTTCAGCCATAGCCCGGGGAGTAATCCTAAGGAAATGAGGGGATACTTCAGAGTTCTGTTTCTTCTGTGATAGCCACAGAGGTTGTTTGGGGTGGAATATATGACGTAAAGAACATTGTATTGAAGTTATTAAATTTCTTTCCAGATTTACAATTGAACAACCACAACACATCACAATGAGCAGAACAGTAACTGCTCATGGCTGCACTTGAGCTGATCCTTTCAAAGCAAAATGCAAAATACTGAGTTCTGGAGACACCTGACTTGTCAGCCATGGAAAACTGGCCATGACCCAGCACTCACAAAAGTCACAATGCCTTTGAGTGTAAATTATGAAGATTTTTTAAAAACTGCAAATCATTTCTCAGGGACCACAAAATTCAGCCTGAGACCATTCTTGCCTTTTGGAATGCTTTTCTGCAGACAGTTCCTACAGAGACTTCCTTTTCAGATGTCTATTAGTTAATTAAAAAAAAAAAAAGTACACTTGTAAACCACAGTTGATTCAAGTATAAACTCTGTTATAAAAGGTTCCATATCTAAATATCTCAAAAGTAAAATTGTCGGAAAGATACAGGACAGTGTAGGAATAGTATTATTTAGTCTAGAAGAAGTAGCCATGGGTAGTTTTTCTACACCAGACACACAGCACTACATCCTAGCAAAATAACTACTTAAATTGTTTTCTTAAGTATGAATATTGTTGTTGAATATTCTTCTCCATGTTATGGAAATAAAACTATTTTCCAGCTCTCCCAGACTGTAGCATTCCCCAGTGCAGGAATTCAGCATTGATCATTCCATCACATCTTTGTGTGCAGAACTACTGCAGCCAAAAGGATTTCATCCTGTAATCCTAATTGGCAAAGTTTGAGTTGCAATTGCAGATGTAGCAATTATATATGAAAAGTGGCTAAACATTCAAAAATGAACAGGTAAACCAGAGACAAGGTTGTCCCAGAAGACAAATCAGAGCACAGTAGTTTTAAATCTTATCTATGCAGTCAGAAAAACAAAAATATAGCCAAATAGTATAACTTGTCCTTCTCACAGAAACATCAGTGAAACTGGAGCAGTGTAATCGAAGTGAAGACCTGTCCTAGATACCACTTAGATACAGTCAATCCCAAAGATAATTGAAATAGTTTTGGAACCAGCACCATTAATTTTCTTGTTAGTCTGAACTGCTTATGGGCCATCCTTCATTTACAGCATCCTGAAGCTTGTTGGGCACCATTGACTTCAATGATGTAACTCTTGATTTATAATGTAAAATTTGGTAATTAGCCTTAGGGTGTTTGTTAAAATACTAGTATTTAACACATGTACAGGCACCTGTACATGATATAGCAACTGCAAAGACAGGGTGGGATACTTTCATCTGTAGGAATTTAATATATCAGAATCAACCCCAGACTTTCTTTTAAAATATTTTTAACTTGGTCTCACTATGTTGACTTCATCAAGCATGAAGAGAGAAATGGGCCTTATATATATATGCTGACAATCCACAGAGCAATATTTACTCTACATGGTGAAAAGAATACACCAGTATTTATAATTTGCACAGAAGTCACTCAGAGAGCTGAGGCTTTGCTTGTGGGAACCAATGCAGCTCCACTGGCTTGAGACAGAATCACCGAGCCTGAGTGCCAAGGAAGGGCATTTCTATGAATTTCTATTTCTATGAATAAATACAGGGTTTTATTAGAAGCACAAACTAATAAATACCAACTTCTCCTCTTTACTCCATCTCCCCAAATCAGCTTAAAAATTGAGCTTCCTTTTCCACCCAGTAAGAAAACCCTGGTAATTCTGGATTTCACAACCCCCTGCTTGTATTATGAATGGCATGTCACTTATGGCAAGGTTACACCTGCAAGGGAAGGAATGAAGGTTGATACAATCTACCCCAGGTTCTGCAGTGTCAGGACACTTATCAGTCCACAAAACACAAGGGCAAGATTTAGGGTCTTTTGGGGAAAAAAAAAAAAAAAAAAGGAACAGACAAAAAGTAGAACACTGAATGAAAGAGTATTTTTGCAAACTTGTCTGAAGGTTTATGAGGATGCCATGAAGACCATAACACTGTTATTTGGAACACACATGGCTACTGGAATGCATGAATCTCAGCTTGTACTGTGGACATCAGTGAATTACATCCCCCATTCTCCGAAGAGACTTACTGTCGTGATTTTTATGAAGGTTCAGACCAACATCTTGTAAGCCCCTATGAAGCACTGAAAATATAAGGCTGTATCACTGATGAAGAAACTGAAGTCTAAAGAAACAAAGACCAAGTAATTTATTTTTGATGTTTTTTTTCCACTGAGTCCCACATCTCACTTGAGGAGTAAGACAGCTTAGAGACAGGCTACTACCTTTCAGCTTTTTCTTTTACTGTGAGTACAGCAGTTTAAATTGGGGAAAGGGAGTCATGATATTTTTCTGGCAAGAGCCTAAAAGCTCAATCAAAAAGCTGAATTTTGACATGATCTGATCCTGACTATTTTACTGCCTGCTGAGTCTACAACATTCCCTTTCCTTCTGAGACTCATGTGTTGGGTCTACAATTTGCTGCAATCACATTCAAGCAAACAAGTGAAAGCTCATCTGTTGCAGGGAAACCAACAGACACATATCCCCTCCTCCCAGGAACCTCTCCAGACTGAGTTCTTCCAGTTACCTTTAATGGAAGCATTTTCTATCAGAGCTGCAACACTCAGACAAGCATTGTCTATCATTAAGAACAAAATTCCCAGTAGAAACTCTCATTTTCTCCCCCAGGCTTTTGCCAGCCAAGTAGGGAAATCAATATATTCTGAAAATAAAAAGGAAAAACACTAGGCAAAATTCTGACTCTGGAAAGGAAGCAGCACCAGAAAATACCATGAGCTCTACCAGGTTCTCCATGTCAGAGTTGCCTGTACTCCTGATACTGTCATTGTGGCAAAACCCCTTAAAACTGACACCAATGAATTAGTGAGTAGATCCCAAACTCACCTGAGCTGCCTGCAAACTGTGCCCCTTTGTTGCTGCAAAGAGTCTGTCTGGGACATTCTCAAGCCTTTCACACAAAGACCCAACAACTGGTACCCAGCACTTCACCTGACCTTGCAACCCCTCTAAGGATGTGACATTCATGCCCCACTCACAAGGCTGTCTTGCCCTTAAATTTGTACAAAAGGACAAACCTGTGGTTACTGCCCAGGGAAGATAAACAGTGCTTGCTAGCCTACATCCTTTTAAGGGGTCCTACCTGAAAAACAGCTAATGAGTGAGAGGACACACCACGATGTTCTCTTTCAAGCCATCTGGATTCTTTAGAATATCTGCTATCAAAAACTCCCTGCCCTCCACAGTGCTCTATTTATCTGTTTGAGCAGATAGAATATATACGCTTTACCGGGCAATTCACAAAGCCAATTTAATAGCACAATATAATTCCTCAGCACTAAGTGAAAGGTCTATGAATTCTTACAAACCTCTGGCCAGGCAGCAGTGCCCTGAACTGTAAAGGCTTTTTTCTTGTGTTTAAGTTACCATGGAAGATGAAATAGTCACACAGTTGTACTGGACAGTAGAAATGGGTATTGCTAGCTGTGCATCATCCATAATTAGTTGGGTTTTTTTCTGATTTATAGCCTATCTCCACTTCATAAATGAAAAAAAAAAAACAATTTCCAAATCCAGAAATAGTTGGAGGTTTTCTGTTTTTAAGCAGAAACTTTCTCAGTAGACATTTCCTTTTTCCAAAATAATATTCAAGGTGATAAAGTTATTTGTGAGAATGTCTCAGATTATGCATTGTACTGCTGTGTGAAAATAAAACTCATTTCTGTTGCAATGAAGTTGTTTTCTGCTACATGAATATTTCCCAATATGTCTTGGTGATAGACCATATTGTTTTGCAGCCTGTTACGTTTTGTTCTCAAGGATTACTGTAAGTCTTGGTATGTCAACTAAACGTTGACTAAATCTCTTCTCTAAAAAGAAGTTTATTTTCTAAACTTTGATGAACCAAAGTCTCTTTCCAACAGATTGATTTGTGTAATTGTCCATAAGGCAATGCATGTGAGTATCTAGGAATGAAATGTTAAAGCAAAGACAAGAAGAAACTTCTTTCTGCTTCAAAGGAGAATAAACCCAAACTGAATGTCAGGAGTCCTAGACCCATTCAGAGTCATCTGGGGTGACACTGAAGGGCTGCACTGAGGGCAGTACAGTCCAGATGACATCCACTATTGAACTGTGCAGCCCTTAAATGTATCCAGGCAAAGACAGGGTAAGGGATTAAACACCATCACACTTAACATTTCACAACAAATAATGTGAGAAATAAATCCCACTGTCAGGAGAAGGGCCATGTGCTTCTCAACAGATCTGGGCAGACACACAGGTGCTTACTTACAAAAAGAGCTGTAAGAAGCAGCTCTGAGATTTCTGGGGCACATGCCCTGCTGAGCCTCTTGCCCATGCTGTGCACCCAGAGGTGCAAAGAAGCATGTGAGCCTTCAAGGGTACTTCTGAAAACTACAGAATTGTTGAGTCTGGAAGGGACCTCTGCAGAGCATCTTGTTCAGCTCCTCTGCCTAAGCATGATCAAGTAGCCTGAAGAAGGGTCATGAGCTCAAGCAGGATCACCTAGAACAAGATTCCCAGGACTATGTCCATGTGGTTTTTGATTATCTGCAAGGATGGAGATCTACTTCTCCCCAGCTGTCCTGCTCTTCATCTGCTGTTAGACTTGCGTTCAGGATCTAGTCATCAGGAGCTACCTATCATCTAGTAAAACACCTGGTTGCATCATTTCTCTTGCTGTATATACCAGGAGAGCATGAAAGATTGCAAAGATTGGCTTCTACTAGTTCTGAACTGTCAAGAAAGCCCTTACAGATCTCTGATAGCTTCATGACCACTTTGCACAATCAGAACAGGCTGAAGGGCTATGAAATGGTTTCCTGGCCCCCAGGACTGAAAAACTACAACTGGCACTTTCATGATAACAAGGCACACAGGGACAAGATTCCAAGTATCTCAGACACACCCTACAACTCATCTTGTGACTTTTGTCTATCCAGTGTGAAATAGTTGCTCCTCATCCCAAGGAATAACATTAAAATAGCAAAACTTGAGTCAATGTCTTCCCATTAGAAATCAGGGAAGAAACAAAATTTTAAATCATGTGCAAAATAACTCAAAACCTCAGCATCAGCAGAGTCTTGCATGTCTTCTAAACTGCAAGTAAAAGCCAGGATAGGGAAGGTCTATGGCAAAGTGTCAAGGCATCCCTTTTATCGTCAGACTTCACAGATAGAAATGTGAGTGACAATTTCACCTTGTGTGATTAAAACATTTGCATTCTAACTTGTTTGGGGTTAAAAAAGTATCAGGAACTTAATATTTCACATTGGTTTTGGTCTGTGAATTTTTGAATCATCTAGAGAATATGAGCTCCTTGATGAAAAGTACTATTTTGTGTTATGAACCAGAAAATAATGGCCTATCAGACTATAGAAAGTGGTCTAAAGCATCTATCTTTAATCTTCTTGTGTAAGTGTTCTAGACACTGTAATTTCCAATAACAATAATGGAATAAATACCTCATTAACCCCTTTAAAGCTTCCAACACCATGACAATATCTAAATGAACTGTCAGTGGAACAGGCATTGTTCAGTAAGACAGCAGACCAGAAAGTTAATACTGAGCCATATCCCAGTGAAGTAACTGAAATGTATTCTCATCCTCAACAACCTGATGGCTTACACACTGTCACAAAATGCAGAAGGGAAAATTTCAAATAAGAGTCTACTAAGTTCATAAATGGCCTGGCATTTCAGATTAGCTTTGAATCAAGAGATAAAAACCCACAAACTAAATTTTGGAAGAGAATGTTTGCTTACACTTTAATTCACAAAAGAGCTACTGATTGAACTTCATATTTACACATTTCTGATCCATAAACCTTTTGATATTACCCTATTCTCACCATAAATTAGTGTTCTGACAGACTAATACCCATTGCTGAGCTGAATGTCATAGATATTTATTGAATAGGAAGTAAAAGTGTAATATCCAGTATGAGCAGAATATTCACATGACAATAAAAAGTATAGATTTGGCTTCAGGGAACAATTCACAGTGCTTGAATGCATCAGAAAGGAAAATAGGGAACTTGTGCAAAAAAAAATGAAGATTTTAATTAGTAATTATAGGCTTGTGGTGGAAGTGCCCACATCAAAATCAAAGCCTGTGGGTGAAAAGATTGGGACTATGTTATACAGGACACTGGACATTCTATTGATTTGAGCACCATGGTAATAGCCACTGAGGTAAATGCACCACGGAGAGAAACAGTGCACAGGGAAAATAACCAAGGACAAAGAGTTCTGCTTTGCAGGCAGGGGGGGAGAACATTATATCAATGATGAATTCTACCACACAACTCTGAGAGAACCTTTTTGCCTGTAAAAGTGTGATGGGTAGATTTGCTTCAAGAAAATATGAAATAATTCCAAACAAAATTTAGGCTGAGATTTTCAGCACTACCTAAATAAATAAGATACCAAATTTCCAATAAAATGTGTGTGTGTTTAACACATGTAACTCTACAAGGCCTTGCAAATTCAGTCTTAAATTAAATGGAATACATTTTTTCAACAGCAGTTGCTGGTATATTACTATCATGACCAATCCATGGCACACTGAATTTCCAAAGCCGTTTAGGTGTCCTCCTGAAGTAAAAAAAACCCAAACTAACAAAAAAACAAAGAAACAAAACAAACAAACAAAACCCCAAAACCCTACAATTAAAAATATGGTTGTCTTAATAGAATGTGGATTTCCATAGAAGAGTGGCCTGGACTAACAAAACAGGCTTTCTATATGCAGGAGAAAATTAGTTAAGAAAAAAAGGAAAAACACCTTCAAGTCAGATTTTGATGTGAGACCTTAAACTTCAGAAAACCAAATGGGACATTGAAACGATGCAATAAAATTGCAAGAACCACATAGCAAATCCTCCTAAGACCAAGAGCTCACCTGAACTATGAGTTATTAACACGAGCCCTTTCCATTCCAATGCAGGAAGGAAGTTCCTTCCTTCTTTTTTTTTTTTTTTTGGTTGGTTGGTTTTTTCCTGGAAATAAAACCAACCTCTCAGGGTCTCTACTGATATCTTGGAAAGACCTGCAGCTGTGTGTTACTAACTGTGACACCATGAAGAGTGACCTCGAATTGCACCTTCCCACCCCCTGCACCTTGGGCAAGACAGTAACATGTGCAGTACAAACCATTCAGCTCACCTTTCTAAACACTGCATGTGAGAGGCATTCATTTCCACTGCTTCACCATAATAACTAAGGTAACTGGCCACATATCTGGACTTACACAAAGCTGGATTTCATAGTCTCTTCCACTGTTGTCAGAGATCGTGTTTTCTGGTGCTCATCACGTCCTGATGCAACTCTGTTAACTTCAGGAAAACAAGAAAGATGCTGAGCCCATGAAAATCAGCTGATGACAATCATGCCTTAAAAGAGATTTTAACTTTGGAATACATTTTTGAAATCATGGGGTTTTAGATAGATGCTGTGCCACTGTCTGCACTATACCCAGCTTTGAAGCTTTTGAAGCTATCACCACAATGGAGACCCAAAGGATGGGTTTAAGTTATAAACTTCAGAATCCATTACACCATTACTCCCCACAAAACAAAAAAATAGCCCAGCACTACATATCTTGCTTGATGCCTTGATGTTGGTCACCAGGTAAATCTTTTTAGGTCACTTCTATTTTTAACCTCTTAGAGACCATGAAGCAATGCTACAGTGTCTGCAGTGAGAAATAAGGTTGTTACTGAGGGATGAATTCAAAGCACTTTTATGAAGGGATTCAACCCAGAGCTATTTGTTTTCCACTAAATACTTCAACTGCCAAAGCCTTTCAAACTGCTTCAAGAAGCTGCTCACATCAGAGTTATGAAGAGCATGGCAACAGGTTTCTGTGCTTATGTTCTCATTTTCAGTGGTCAGGTACTGCTGTCAATCCATTGCCCAGTATGACAAAAACAGCAGATCAGACAGCCAGAAGCCACATCATCTCTTCCCCATATATAACAAAAAGCAGTGCAAAATACAGAGCAGATTTAGAAGCAGCAGAATTAAAGAGACTAAAGCTGCTCTCCTTCCATCACCTCTCTGAAGCTCAGGGAGATCTCTGCCACTCACGGAGTCAGAGCCACCTTTGGACATTGCTCAAGCTTTCCTCAGACAGCCAACTCATTACATCATCTCAAAACTCACTTATTCACCTATGAAATGGACCAAGTTGTGCCAAATGGCTGATCTTTCCATTAAATTTCTTTCAGCACACACGCCCCAGGGCTGTGATCAGTTCTCTCGTGTGTTCTCACCTCCTGTTGGATTTCTCCTGGAGCACCAGCAACCGAAGTGCACCAGGACCAGAACAGGACCATTGCATTTTCCCTGCCCTCCAAATACTGAGACAGTGTCCTTACCCCAGCATGCTGCACAGAGGTTGATGTTCATCATGACAAACTCATTACATTTACATACTGAATGTCTCCAACTGGGACCAACATGGGTCTAAGACTTTACACTGACTTCAGGACAGCCAATTACCGCCACAGTTCTTAAACCAACAAAACTGTCATTGAGTGGTTTTAGCTCCTTTGAACAGATATTTTTGACCATATCCTTCTCCCCAGCCCTCCTGGCTACCTGGAGGCTCAAGCATACAGACCCACTTGCACCCCTGCTACAACACATCTTCCAGGGTCACTGCCAGCACAACAGTGAACACAGCACACACAGATACACGACCCATAGACAAACATGTTACAAAACCAGTGCTTTGAAAGGTTCACTCCTGTTTTTCTTGTCCCCTTCTACTCTTCATTATCTTGCCTTTTGCCTTCACTTTTATCATTTGGGAAGCACTTCCTCCTTTTGGGGACAACTTGGTTTTTCTTGGTATCAGGATGCAGCAGAGTGTCAAAGCCTGTGCACTAATTTACTGGCAGCCCAGTTCCTAAAACCTGATTCCCTTGAAACTTCCTGCCCTTTTCAGCACCATGGCACAGAGGTCTTAGTCAGAAACACAGGCAATATTTAATAATTTGAGATGAAGTTCAGCAGGAGGAACATGGATGCACCTTGCTTGGCTGTTTGACTGCAAATCCCTTGCTAGGTCTCTTCTACAGGGCCATATCAAGACTCAGGGAACCCCCGAGGATTGCCCCAATGCTGCAAACACAAGCTCAAGTATGAAACTGTGCAAACAGACCCCTCTGTGACCCACACCCTGGTGTGGGATATGAGTCTGGGCCATAGGACCTGTCTTCAGGGTTTGAACCACGCTCTCCTGTGTAGGATGGCTTCCAGACTTCATTATTCATATTAAACATACTTTTTGCCCAAATTCCATGACCTGGTCAATAAGCAATTAGTATTTTATGACAAAGTGCAAGTGGTAGTGTTTATAGCAGTTTGTAACTACACGCACATGTGAGAGCCAAGAATAATTTTTATGACTCCGATAGAAGTGCATGTAACAAACAGAAGTCAATTTTTATGGCCATAATGATTGTATGCTCTCAATGCCTGTAGAAAATAGCTTTACGCAAATCAGTTAATTAGTATCCAAGTGCATTGCTCACAAACTGTTCAGCTGTTCCAGCCAATACTTGGAGAATCTTTCAAAAGGGAAGTTTAATACCTTTAAAAAAAAATAGCTGCTTAAAATCTAAAATCTTAACTTCTTGTTTAAATTACACTTTAAAATACTGTTTTGCAATATTTAAATCCTTAATTCCAACATTTATGGCGCTGGACTTCTTTAAAACAAAGTTTTAGAGCTGAAGATGATAAAAATTTATTTGGTCATTGTAGTGGCAGCAAGTACTTCAACTGAAAATTTCAAATTCTCCTGGATTTCACTATTAACATTTATATTACCTCCATCTTGACCTTTCAGAATTGCATTCAAAACAAATTAGATAACACTCCTTTACAGCAATGTTATCATATTCTGCTCTTTATTATTTCTCCTGCTAAATATTTTCTTTCCCAAGACTCTCAAACTGATTTAATACCCTTCCTACTTGGCCTCCACCTTATGCACAGAAGTGCAAGTCTTTTGCATCAATTTAAAGCCAAAGTGATGAATGGAATTTAATGATCTTTTTTGTACAGTTCTGTATAACACTAAACAATGGCCAATGCATTCATTCATGATCAGTTTTTTGCCTTGTTTTTAATTAGCTTCCTATCTGGAGGGGTGGTGTGAAAAATTGCACCCTGGGCCTTAGCACATCTTTCTTTTATAAAATGTATGTACAACAAATAAAAAGCACATTTTAACCTACCTGCTACCTATTACGTTAAATGTCATTACTACTAAAGACTGGCAGCTCTGCTAACAAACACCCTCATTATTTTATTCCAGCTCTACTTTGGGTATAGTCAATCAAATCATGCTTGATTTATGTCAGATGCTAACAAAATACAGTATAAACAGAGCCATTGAGTACAATTCAGTGATTCTGTGTTTATACAGCTCTAAGCTATGAAGCTAAAGTGGATACCATTTATAACCAAGACATGCATTCTTCATGGCCATAAGAGTTAGCAGGCCATAGCTAGAGCACTTTTAAGCCTGAGAGAACATAAAGTGTTCCTATGAGTGGAATTTTTTTTAACTGCATAAATTAATAAATTATGTAAAGATAGACAATGCTATCATGACATATATAATTTCTTTTTGTTGTTGTTGCTTGGGAAAGTCGTTTGATGTGTTTAAAATAACCTAATTTGCAATGAAGGCCTCATTGTTAATGGTCAGTGATTTTAGTACTTTTCAAATGTGACTTCCTACAAGGAATGGCCTTTAGGAGTATGTCTACATTACACTTTCAGTCACAGAGTTTATTGAGAAGGGGTTTTGTGCTTTGTCTTGACGATTCTGTACATCCGGGCTGTTGACCTGGGGAAGCCCAGTTTGGTTGTGGAAAATTACAGAAAGACAATTGTGCTCACTGAGTGATGGAAGAGACATGAGCAATATTTCCTGCGTGTCAGCTGGAAGCCCTTTCCTGAGAGTTCAGCACACCAATTCCTCTCCTCACTGCTCTCTACTTTCAACAATTGTTTCTACTCAACAGCTATAAGCTGATATATATTATACAGGCAAGACTGAGGCAGACAAGACTGCTGCTCTCAACACACCTCAAGTTTTTCCTAGAAAGGAGATATTTTAAAACTAGATTTTTCAGGTTTATTATGGATGTCTAGAAGTGCATAGCTTGCAAATAGCAGATGTGCACTGAAGAAAGGGTAAGAGAACTCTTGGTAGACATGCTCCAAATTGTGATTTTGGGTATATCCAGAAATACAGTTTATTAGGAAATTTCAAGAAAAAAGGAAATGGGAATATTTTTATGATAACTCTCTTTAAAAGTATTTCTGGTAAAAATTCTATTGTGTCATGCACAGAATGGACCAAATCCACATCTCCCCTGTGTCTGATAATGATTTACCAGAATCATCGTGGAAAGTTCAGCTAATGACAGCAGACACTGCCAACTGTGTCTCAGCTCTGTTTTAGATCCTGAGACTGTTCAAAAACCACAGTGACTGGATGGAGGTGCTCTCCATGAATTCCTGACAGCATGAGGACACTGTGAGAGAGACAAAACTGGTTGGGTTTGCCAGCTGATTGACCGTGTCTCCTTAAGGGGAGGTCTGGGCGGCAAATTATTAGTGGCACACCTATTGCAAGGAAACATGGGCAATTGTTATTTACTCATTGGCTGTTGCCACCTTAACCCAAATCCTTCCCCTTTGCTCAAGGCCACAGTCACCAATGCTGCATGGCTTGAAGCAATCTGGCATTTTGAAAAGGCCCTATACATGCCCAGCACAATGATGGAAAATCTTTTAAACCCATGTTGCCTAACTTGACAATCAAAACTGACAATCTTCCTGGTAAACAAGCTGTAATAACAACATTCAAGATTCCATTGTGCAATTTAAAAAAAACTCTCAAACTTTATATTCAACAGATTAAGACTCATCAAGAGAAAAACCTGGATGTGATTTGTCAAAGCAGAGCAGTAAGAGAGGAATGCTGGGAAAGCAAGTTTTCTCCTTTAGGCTTCCCTTGGGAGGGTGAAATGCTATCGCACTATGCAGCACCAGAGATTGGAGTTTCCAGAAGAGATCAAACCTGAAACGTGGGGGCAGAGAGAAAACAAAAAAGGGAAAAAAAGTTAACTACATAGATTCCAGCCTGTGGCAGCAAACTCTGTGGGATACAAACACTACAGACTAGCAAGCTTTAATTTGAAAATATCAACCAGGAGAGGGAGGGATGGACTTTTCAAGCTTATCAGCAGCAAGGACAATGAGTTCTTCCACTATAGAACCCCCAGGAATGAGCAGGTGCCAGAGATATGAGCTAGAAATGAAGATTATGATGAGGAATATAGAGCTTTTATTTTTGTTTCTTTATTTCACAAAGGGCTGACCTGTTAAAATAATGGCAGCACAGCATTGAAACGATCCTAAGTCTCTGTCAGACAAATCATGGCTCAACACATTTTCTCTCAGTTACATCAGAAAGTATGAACTTGCAACCTTGGCCTCAGCTCGTTTAATGGCACACTGACAGGGCAAGAATAATTCACAGGTTGAGCTAATCAAAGGTGAAAAGGGAGAATCAGTAAATGTCGTATCCTTTTGCCACTTTCATCAATCCGACTAACTGAATTTGAGCTAAAGCTTGGCAAATTTTCTGCAAAGGGAAATTAATATGTAACACATCTGAGGCATGGTGCTGGACAGCAAAATTGGAAAGCCGGCGTTATATCAGAGGGCGATTATTGAGGGAGAGAATGGCCAAAGCTGAGATAATCAGAAAGAAGCTCCTGCATGTCTCCATCCTCTGATAGCACTGTGACCCTCCCAGCGCTCCACCTGAATAGAAACCTTCTACTTTTCAATTTTTCCCCATCAGAAATATATTCTATTGCCCATTTCTGTTGCCCACACATGACTGAATCAATTCAATTACCTTGGGAAAGTTGATACATATTCAGGCCGTGAAGACGCTCAGGATAGAAAGAGAGGAAAAGAGACAAAGAAATCCGTATTTACCCAATAATAAGTTTCATTTGGAGGAGGTTTGAAAACAATTCTCCCTCGCATTTGTCCCTGTCAGATCACATTATTCACAAATGAAGTTTACAAAATATCAATTCAATTTCAATAAGGGAGCCTGAATCCCAACACACGAGGGCTGGATTTACGAAATCATAACACTTGAGGGGACCCTGGTGGCTTCCAAATATTTTCCAGTCAGAGGTAATCAAAAGCAGACCGCTGAATACTAATACATTCAATTTCACCCCTTTTGTTCGCATCTGTTCCCTTATAATACTATTTTCTACACTTCCAAATCACTGATGATGGTAGTTTGCAGGAAAAAAAGTGCATTGGGGGGGGGCATCATATAGCTGAAACATTTTTATGAAAACATACTCAGATATGTCCAATTAATCAATTTACTGATGAGCAAAGCAGTGAGCTGAATCATGGAAAAGAAAAAGTCATGATGCTCCCCCCGCACCACCCCAGATTGTTTTCTAATCACATTGTAACACACAGTAATAACCCAGAACTAGTGGCTGGCATTAAAATTTGCAAATCAGAACATAAATGTGGTTTCCTCATCAATCTGTCCTCAGTTACTACCCCAGTAAGGAGAAACAGAAGGAAGACCAGCAAAGCACCAGGTGCAGGAAAGGATCTAATGCTCTCAGCTCCTGGTCTCCTACGCTTAGTCAAAACATCATGTTTTCTTCAGCTGGCACTGAACTGGGCTCTTAGTGATAATAGGACACAGGTCTCTCAGAACAAATTATTGTTGCATAGTGTCTGATGGATCAAAGTTTCCTCTAGCATTTTGTGCAACAGCCTCCACCACGCTTCCTGAAGCTAAGTCAGTAATCAGAACACACTCCATTAACGTGGGAAAACACAGTGTTTCATTATTGCTGATACAAAATTTATTACAATTTTAATAAATCAACAAGTTCTGGTCAAACTGCAGAGCACACCATTCCACCTTTCACTGACAGGCTGGCAGCATGCTGTGGAAAATAATCAGTTTTTCTAATGAACTTCATACAAGTTTAGGAGATAAGTGATTCTAGTTCTTTTGATCTGTCTGGCAATTAAGTGTCATTCAGATATCCTGTTACTAGTCCAGAGCAATGTTAGATTCTCTTATCTGTATTCCTCAGAAACAAGAATGCAAGTAACAAGCAGGAATCCAGTCAAGGGTCCAAAACTGTTGCAGGGTAAATTTGATGTGTCCAATGAACAAATTATTCCCCATGCTGAAGAGAAAGACCACAGATCCTCAGGCATTCCTTCCAATTAGGCCTGCAAGGAAGTTTTTCATCCAGAGTGACTTCAGCTACACACTTGACAGAATCATCTATACCACCAGGTTCTGGTCCACCTGCTTTGAGTCATGTCTCCTCAACAGTCTCTGGTGAGAGAGAAACAATACACCACCACCACAGAAGCCAAGTTGTGCATTGAGTAAATTCATCAGTGAGGTCAGAGCATGAAGATAAACTGGTATGATCTCTCTGGGGAACTTCCAGAACTATAATTGAGTCCAGGGTCCCTCAGGACAAGGACCAGAAGAGATCACTGTAAATGCATGACCTATCTTGCTGCTTCAGTATGTCCACAGGCCAAAGTACCAAAAGGCCAAATGTAAGCAACTGTTTTAACCTCCAAATGCATCAGCCAAGTTAATACCATACTGATTTCTCCTGCATGTAGCCTTTCACAGCTAGGGCACTGCAGCGCACAGAGTTTCTCCAACCTCACTTCACAGCCACAGGACTTCACCAAGCCTTGATCAGCAAGGCTGAGGAGTCCCTGATAGCAACAGTCCTCTCCCATGTTTTTCCGGACAGCAATGAACACAAAGGCTATTGTGCTTAAAGAGTCAGGTGCAAACAACTAGTTGGCACTGTGTGCCTGTGCACCTCTGTTATGGGATGAAACCACTGACACCTGTTCCTGATCAAGAAACCTTCCTATGGTGTTTGGGACAACAGCAGATTTCCCTAAACCCCTGAGCAAAATTAAAGAGCCCTCATGCACACTCCCCTATTGTATCCCTCTATTACTGTTTTGCCTATAGCTGACTTGAACTGAAGCTGCACATATGCAGTGCCAATAAAAAATAAATAATTTAATGTCTTCTGAAGTTGAAGAGTACCACGGTTAGTTTTGATATGGTGTACATGGTGTACAGTTGAGTCTGTCTGAAGATGAAGGTAGCGTTAAGATTCATTGATGCACTGCTCAACTGAAAGATTAATTCTGCTACATTTATGGGATACAAACAAACTGATCTGGTTTAGAATCATAGAATCAACTGAGTTGGAAGAGACCTCCAAGATCATCAAGTCCAACCCTTGATCCAATACCACTGTGAATACTAGGTCATAGCACTAAGTGCCACATCCAGTCTCATCTTAAAAACCCTCAGAGACGGCAAATCCACCCCCGCTCTGGGCAGGCCATTCCATTTACATAAAACCAGCACTGGCAGACTATTCACACCTGTAAGGCTTTCCTTAATGAAAGTCATAATTTAGTCTTTAAGAAGCGAAAAGAATCCTAAGGGATTCCACCAACCAAATCTGCCTCTAGAGGGTATTCAATCCTGTGTGAACGTGGTGAAGTAATTCTGAAAAGAAGACAAAACAACTAAGATTGGCCCAGAGCAAGAAGACCAGAAATTCTGAACTTCTGAAGTTCCTCCACATCACTGCCTCTTCAGGACAGTGTGGGTTGTTTTTTTGTTTTGGGTTGTTTTTTTGTTTGGGTTTTTTTGTTGTTTTGGGGGTTTTTTTGTTTGTTTTTGTTTGCTTTGTTTTGTTGTTTTGGGTTTTTTTGGTTTGGTTTTTTGTGTGTTTTGGTTTGGTTTGGGGTTTTTTTGTTTGGTTTGGTTTTTGGTTTTTTGGGGGTTTTTTTTTGTTTTTGTTTTGTTTGTTTGTTGGGGTTTTTTTAATTTTACCCACTTGATGCAGAGAATAAAGTATACATGAAGTGACATAACGGTATATGCCCATGTGCGTGGCCATCTACACCTGCACATACACATGAGAACACACCAATTGTGTGTTGCAATAAGCACAGTAGATTACTCAAAATTACCCCTCCTCTGGAAGTGCTCAAGGCCAGGTGGGATGGAGCTTTGTGCAGCCTGGTCTAGTGGAAGGTCTCCCTGCCCATGGCAGGGGGGTTAGAATGAGATGATTCTTAGTGTCCTTTTCAACCCAAACTATTTTTGATTCTGTTGTTCTATGAAAAGACTTGAAAACAAGTTTCATTTACAACTACAGCATGCAACTGAAAAATACAGTGCAAATTGCTTGGCATGAAATTTTATTTTTAAGGTTATTCCATTACAAAGCATCTTCACAGACTTCTTTCCCGACTTGCCTTTTTGTGGCTCTACATGGAAAGATATTCAGTGTATTAGCCCCATGCTGTTATAAAAATGGTTTTATACTTTGTGAAATTATGCCAGGACAAAACCAAATAGCTCAGCTTAATTTAACATTTACACGTTATTGTGAACTATCAAACCAATACTTGCAAAAAAATTATATTAAAATGGGGGTTAATCTAACAATTTACAAACCATTTCATTTTAAAAACATAGCAATTTGCTGTTCTTAGCTCTGTCAAGGCCACATGCTGTGCAGACACCTATTAAGAAATCCAAGCTTTTTTTAATCTATTAGAAGAGTGAAAATGTGTAATTGGAAAAAAAAAAAGTGAAAACTCCCTACAAAAGGATTTGGCACGGACATATCCTTCCATGGATTATTGTTATCAAGTTTACCATATAAACTAACAACGGCATTCAGGTCTTTTTTTTTTCCTAGTGTATTAGGAAAAAAAATAAACATTTAATGGTATTTTGAGAACATTTAAACCTCATCATTGATCTTGGTGTTTCTGCTTCATACACCAAGTTGCTACACTGATTTTGTCAAATGTTAAAGCTAGTTCCTTTGGGAAGCCAAAAGAGAGACAGTATAAATTGTGGGTCATTTTGCTGTCCAGGTTCAACTCATGTTCTCCAGCAGATAAGCAATAAGATGAGACAGGTAAGTTGAGGTTTGGGACCATTTTGCAGACATCATCCCTAAGGACAATGGGGTGAGGTATCAGCTTCAAAGATGAAGCTCTGGGAGATACAGGGACAAGATAACATACCTGTTTTTTTGCAGTGGCTGTTCTTTCAACAACAGGTATGGGACAGTCCCTTTCCCACATTCTCAAATATCAGAATGTACAAGTAAGTTATTTATCACCCTTCTTCACATGCTGTATATTATTTGTGGCTGTTGACAAAGTGTTCCAGATACAGCCATCCCACCCTGCCAACATGAGCCATGTGACAGTGGATACCATCCCATGCAGGCAATCCAGGATTCTGCTGTATGGGAGGAAGAAGGGAAGGCACTTTGGGAGAGCGGTTCCATCCTAAGACAACACTTCTTAAGCAAGTGATGTTTATAGATTTGTCTCAGGTTGGGATGTGTTTTCCTCCACAATTACTTTCCCTTGACACAGCTGCTCCACTCTGCTGGGAGGACTACAACAGTGGTCTTCATTCAGGAACTCATGCTCGTTTAATTTGAGCCATGATGATTTGTCCAAAACTGCCTTTCCTGTCTCTTTCCAGATTTCATATTTGAGCCTTTGGGAACAGCACATTTTACAGGGCTGAGCAAAAGAGCACGAATCACCCAAGTTCCCTTTAAAGTGTTTCTAGAATGACTGTTTCTATGGACACAAACTGGAGTTTCAACTTGGAATAAAAGATCTCACCTGGGAAGTGTCACCAAGATGTTGACTTCCCTTTTAACTCTGAATATGTCATACAGCTTTCACAACCATACTCCCTATATTAGGTAACTGAGATTTTAGTATGAATAAATCTGTGATGGGATAACAAAGCCAATCCAAAAAGCTGCAAACAATCTTTGAGAAAAAGGCATTCCTGTGCCAGATTCTTGACTGTAGTGTGGAAGGAATAGGTCGTTTCAGAAGCCAGAAACAAAGCTGGTCATAAGCTTACAGCAGCAGGTGGTCTACACACCACCTAAGAAAAAAGAGACAGATTAATTTATTCTCAAGCACAGCCTTTAAGCTATTCCCCATAACTGGGGATAAACCCTTAAAGATATTCTAGACTCTTATTTTAAGAGAAATAAGAAAACTTATTTGACTAATTTATTTTAAATTATGAAAAGTCAATATACAGCCTTGCATTCTTTCAAATCTTCCTGTCATTTCACACAAGTCCCTCAGATTTGGCAAAGAAAAATCATTCCTAACATCAGCTTAATTTTGCTGAATATTTAACTTACAAACACACAGTTCTGGAATGTCTGAGCTGCTGATACAGTAAGAGCTGTTTTAAAATGTAAAAATATCTGCTGCCATTGTAAATTGAAGGAGAAGAAGCTCCTAAATCCCAAACCATTTTGATCTATTTCAAGGATTAAAGTGCTTATTTTTACCAAGTCTAAATTTAGAAATATAAATAAAACCTTGATTTTTTTATTTTTTTTTTTTAAATGAAAACAAAACTTAAAGCTAACAGTTTGAAGCTCAGGGAATGAAGCGGCTTTGCCTGGATTCATTCTACACTTTGTATTCTCTTTTCTTTCTCTGCGTTTTCCCAGTTTTTGATACAGATATATTCTCATCAACTGCATAGTTATGCCCAGTTGACACAGAATCAAACCAATTAAATAAGAAATTATGAATCATTTATTCATCTCAATCTCTTGAACCAACTCAAGGTTTGGAATCAGCATTGGAATACAAGCAAACTAGCCTTCCACACTGATAACCCTCAAGAAGGCACTGCAGGTTCAGGTGCATTCTAGTAATCTTTTTTTCCTACTTCTGCAATGTTAATTCCATGCATTGAAAACTATCCTGGTTCTTCAGAGCAGTCCTTCAGGTCGTTATGCTGATTCTGCCTATTACAGTGATCAAAAAACCTCTTCCACAGTGGTTTTCTACATGAGGAAAGTAAACATGTTAGTTCATGGAACAGATAAATCCTTACATATGGAAGAGTCCAGAGCGGTTGGAGAGTATTTTGCTTTGGAACAACAGCTGATAGGTACCTAGAGGTCTGCATGTTAGGGAGTCTGAAATTCAAGCAGGATTTTGCATAGTTCTGAAATGCACTTCTCTATCAGCTCAAAAACCTAAAAGATAGAATCAAGGGCATAAAACGTAAAAATATGACAAGCTTATGGAGAGTAACTGTGATAATTCACCTTCTGTAGCTCTATTTATTTTTATTCTCTTTATCTGTATTTTACACCATCTTTGATGCTGGAGGGAATCTCATGCACCATTCTGAATTCCCATGCAGGGGCCACTGCTTTATATAAAACACAGAACATGCTGAAGTATGTCCAGACTCTGCAAACTACATCTGCCCCTACAGACACTGCAATTTCTTCATATACTTCCTCCTCTTCTTCTTCCTTGGTACAATCTCAGGTAAAGCATTACAAAAGCATTCAGTGCAAATAAATTCCAATTACTTATTACACAGGAAGCCCCAGTGGATGACCCAGGGCTTAAACACTCTTTCTCTGCTGCCTTTTCTCTATGTGCAAAACTATGTGCTGCATTTGCTCTGAAATCTTAACGTCCAAGGATAGTAACTGGCATGCTATTCTCTTGATATACTGATCATAGGACCAAAGCACGCTGTGAAATGAGATGATCATAATGGGATTTAAAGTTATTACAGACAAAGTTGTAGCAACATATAGTAAGTTTCTGGCATTTTCATTTACCAGTGAAAAATCACATACCTACAGTAGATATGTTGTTAAAAGAACACTGGAAAAGATCTTCAAGGCCTGGAACCTATATTTTGCAGTTAGGTTTAGAAAATTATTGTAAGTAAACTTTGATGGGAAGGGGGAAGAAATAAGAAAATACTCTATTAATGGAATAAGAGTTTCTCCAAAGGCATAATGTTTTCAAATTCACAATAAATGTCATTAAAAATTAAAAGACCTTATTCTGCTTTATACTATTGTTATTTTAAATGACAATGGCAATATAAGACAATCTACTCCCTCAGTCCATCTAGAAATAAAATAATTATAAATAAATCGCCCTTTAAACTGGAGTCATTGTAAGAAGGCCTTTGTGTGAAGGAAAAATGCACCCAAAAAAAATAGCAAAGCCAACTGAAAAAAACCCAAGCAGGAATACTGGAACAATGACACTGGTCAAAGATGAGCCTTGGGGGGGGGAAAGTTCAGGGCCGACAGAAAAGTGCTAGGAAATGAGAGAGAGTCAGTAATTGCTGATTCAGCTCCTGGTTATGTTTTCAGTAGTTGTGCACAGAATGAAAATGAAATCTGAGACAATCTAAGAAAAATAGGAGGAATAAAAGGCAAAAATAGAAAGAAAAACATAACTAATTGATTTTAAAAGAAAACAAAACCAAAACAAACAAAAGAAAAAAGCCCCCCTGAAAAAATAAAATCACGCAAGGCTTAACCCTTTTCTTGCTGGACAAGAAAATCAAGGTGGGATGTGGCTCCAGTGCAGAAGGACACAATACATTGTGAATAGTTATAGGATAAAACTAGAAATGTTCTTAGATCAAAATATGAGAATTTCTCTACTAAAACATATTACCTAGTCCAGACTGAAATGTTCTCGGACCAGACATTCAAGTAAGGAATTCAAAATACTAAGATCAAAGGGACCTCTCCCAGGGGAAAGACTGAGGGGTGAAGGCCAGAATCCACACAAAACCCCAGAATCTGGAATAGCACACCCTAAGGCAAATCCCACAAGTGTGTTGCATGCATTCACGATCCACATTACTTGCACATATTTACCAAGCACCAGTGGTGTGAACACAGCAAGAGGTAGGGTCAAAAGAGGTGACTGACCACGTGCTCACATCAGCTAATCATTGCTGCAGCAGAAGGTGAGGCAGACTACCACCTCAAAAAGAAGTGGAACTTTTTGTTATCTTTAATCCAGGTATAAGTCCCTGAGCCAGCGTGTGATAAGGTAGGATGATATTAGCAGAGAAAGAAAAGCCATTGGTAATTAGAAAAGAGTGAAAAAGAACCAAGACTGATGGCACTGTTAAAAATCTGCCATTGAGGCTAAGAACTTGCAGATGGAAAATAAAAAAAGTATGGCAAAGAAAAGGCCATATTATGATTAGAGGTTTCAGAAGTTATTGTCTCACACAACAAGTAATTGAGACCACCTCTGATGGAAAGAAATCCATCTTAAGAGTCAGAGGGTATTTACAGGTCAGACCAGGAGTTATCCTGCCAATTAAGTCCAGCTGAGGATGGATCAGCTAACAATTTCTCCAGAACTCACACAATAGGTCAGGCACTGACTGGACTAAAGAGGTTGCCCAACAAATAGACAGCTAGCTCAGCAATCCTGGAGAACCACTGTCCATTACATGTCACAAAAGTTACAAATAGGACACATCTGAAAGGAATCTGCAGATCCACTTGAACATGCAAGACATCCCAGAGAAACTGTTTATAAGGAGTATAAATTCTGGAGTGTGTCAGGAAAGAGTGTTCAATGTTACTAGTAAAAGAAGAAATTATTAATTATATCTTATGAAAGTTCCAGAATGACGGGGACACCTTTTTCTGTCATAAGAACAATCATATTACACAATAGCATTTAATTATGACTTACACTCCAAAGCCAGATCCCATTCTGTCAACTGAGTCTTGTAAAGTCACTGACCACAATAATAACTCATCAAGACCTACATGGACAGCGACCACAAGGTCTCTTCCTCTGAAATGTTGAAATAAATAGGGATCCAACCAGACAGACCTTTTGCTTCCCTACATATCCTCCACTTTGTGAGCCTATGGAAACCTACAAACCTCAGGAGGGAGCATTTTTACCAAAGATACTCAATACAGTGAGGCATCTGAAAAAGACTCAAGGAAGTCTCCAGAGCCCAGTGTAATGCCATGTAAACCCATCACTGTCTAAGTGTTTCATGGAAACATTTTTTTGAAGTTATGCAAGAGCTCTTATGTCCCAGATATTACTCATTTTGCCTCAAACTTGAAAGCCATTCTGGAAGCGTTGAGTGCTGCAATTATAAGAAAGAGTTACTATTGCATCATAGGTATCCCAAGAGAAGCCTTAATAGAGTTGCCTGTGAATTTTGAGGGTTATGGTCTAGGTCAGCAGACAAAAACTTGCATCATAATACAAAGTCAACATCTGCCTTGCCAGCAGCCTTAGAGAGTTTTCAAGATGACAGAGATGAATTCCTCCTCTCATGCAAAGAGATAGAAACGGTATATCAGACTTGACACACAGAAGCATGATCCAGTCCTCCAGTTTGCCTTGTTTAAACTATATCTATTTTCTAGCTAAATGGAATTTAGTGCTCAGAGCTATCAATGTAATTTTCATTGGTATATGCCACCTGAATCCACGCCCAGAAAAAGCAGCCAGGAGCTTATGAGCCTGCAGACTACCAACATAAAGAAAGCAAAAATCCCATAGGATTTTTAACTAAAAAATACAGGGAGGATAAAAAAATAGCTTAATAGGTCAGTTCACCAAACTTTTTTAACCAAGTGTTTCAAGAATATTTGAACTCACTTGGACATTTGGTGATAAATTCAAGATAATGCCGTCTTCTTGTCATAACTGAATCTTCCCTCACACCTGAAACTATTGAAAAGTAGGGCATGGTGGTAAAAAGCCACATCCTTTTTACATATCTCTGAACTTTTGAGGTGTGTGGGTGGCATTTTGGAAGCCAGCCATAATAACTGAAACACAGTGAATGTATTGATTTTCAGCTGAAGGAGTTGGTTATTCATTACAGTGACTATATCAATCCTGCTCCCAAGCAAAGTTCCTGCTCTATATGAGATAATGCTGAAGCTGCAGGCTGAGCCATTCAACCTACCAACTTTCTCATATGACCAATAGCTGAGTGCTTTCTTTTTACAGGTTTTTAAGGGGAAACTCTCCTATTTCACCATGGGTAGAAATACCATGCTAAAACCCATGTGCTTCTAGGAACATTACTTCATGTCTAATACAAGCTATGGTGCCTAGGCGTACTTCAGGCTAATTATTGCTTTCCAGATTTCTTTTCTTGATCTGAGATCAGGCTATTTGGATATTTTCCTTCTGGGTTAGTGTTGAGTTCTGCATTTTTCAAGACTTCATTTCATTTGCTAATTTCCTGTCATGTTTCTAATGCATGTAGTAAGAACACCTATATCCTTCTTGGTTTTCACAACTAAGGTCACTTCCCTTTTCGGGTCATTAAAGGTAATATTAGTACTGAAGAAACCATTCTTGTTCATAAAAATGCTGTGGAAATATAAAGTTTAACAGGAGCATATATTCTTGGCCTGGTACCCAGACTTAAAACAACATTTTGTTGAGATCTGATGTTACCAAATGGCAGCTTCCACATTTATTCTTTTTTCTTTCTGTCCGTCTCTACAATATACTTACTTTTCCACATTTACCTGGTTCATGCAAAGCTTTTAAAGTTGTTTTGAATGTGATGATCAATTTTTAGCAGTCTTAACACAAAAGGAATGATAATATTCTAAATAAGATTCAGAATTTGCCATCTTGAGTCCCCACACAACAGCTCCAGAAGTCTGTACTAAGCTACAGTAACATGTATGTACTCAGTAGGCTTTGCTTTTCTTTGAACACAGGCCTTTCTACCTTCTGTTTCTCAAGTCTCAGTTATTCTTTTTTTTATTTTATTTTTATTTTAAAAAATATTTCAGTATCTCAGCCATTTTCTTCTGGAATAATCCAACACACTTCTCATTTGCATATAAAGTGCAGTCAATGTGAATTGATCAAAACCAAATTAACAGCAATTGGTTCCAATATTTTCCCTGTTTACACATTAGCTTGTTACTTTTAACATATAGATGTATTGAATTCAGCTTAGCAACCTGAGCATGAACGCTGTGGCCTTTAAAGAGAAACTTATCTGTAATTAAAATCATGCACAAGTTTTAGTGGGAATCTGTTTACTAGCTAGAAAGCAAGCTGATTCTAAAATTGAATAGAATTTAGTTTAGTAGCTCATGTGTTTAATTCTGAATTAAATCCCACAAAATTATGAGGATTTAGCTTTGTTAAAATTCAGGTTATATTATGTCTAGATCTGAGTTGGTTCTTGAAAAAAAAAATAAAATAAAAAGGATACCTCTCCTTCCCACTAGACCATGAATTTCTTTTCTTAGGAAACCACTGCAAACTGATAAGTTAACACAGTTAAAATCATTAGGAGCATTTTTTTTTTTCAAAATCGTATAATAAATATGCATTGAAAGTACAAGCACTCAGTATAAATCACCTGGCACAGTGTTCAGATGACAAGTAATAAGGGCTTCAGAATAAAAACTGAAGCACATATACAGTGGTTGCTATAAGGAAATGATTTATCATAACAGTGTATATTGAATTGCTTATTATAATTTAGAATGGTAATTGCTATGGCTTCACTATACTGTTTAATTGCTCCAGTACACTGATATATACCAGGGAAGACACAGCAGTAACTGCTGTCCTTATATAACAGCATTTCCATAATCTGCACTGTAGTTTATCCTTACAGTAGATAATGCAGTATATGCAGGAATCAAATTGTTTCACACCATATTGATTGCAATTAAGGGCACAAATATGAATCCAAAGATAAGGCTTTTTTCAAGGTATTTATCACAGGACAGATGCAAATTTCAAGTTGAAGTCGTTACTGTGATAGTCTTTCTAGGAAAATAATTATAGAAATGCAGCTACTGGGATTTTTGTAAGACAAGCGTAAGACACAGTTCTGGATATTTGTGCAAAAGTGCCCCTTTTCCAGGCTAGATCTTCCTTACAAGCACCTGCAGTTAAATCAATCTAAGCACTCCAGAGCAACGAGGAGCAGGATTTGAACCACAAATTCACTGCCACTCATGGCCAACTGAGCAACACGTTCCCTTCCCAACACTGCAGGACACGGCAATGCCTGGATGGGAACTGGGTGAGGCTGTGGTCTGTGCTGGAGGTCTCTATGCTGGTGAAATGGGAGTAGGGTCCTGTGTGAAACAAACTTTGGTGATAGCTTAGCTCCCAATGTGCCAGTTCTCTGTTCAGCTGCAACCCAGTGGTGACGGCTCTGGGAAATCAATCCTCCTCCATCTGTCCCCAGACATAGGTTCTCCTGGTCACATTTGAGCTCCCAGAATTGAGTGTATCCCTGCACACTCTACCAGGCCAGAGGCAGAAACTTATTACCACAGAAAGAAACCATCACTGGAAATTTTCCAGTGCCAAAGATCAGCCCAACAATTCTAGCAGTAACATCCCCACTGCTCTTGGGTAGCTTACAAAAAGTGGAACGCATCTCCAAGAGAGGTGGGGCTAAAATGCAATGAGCTGAGTTGATCACAACCAGACTTTTCATTTACTTCTGAAATCACATTGCCTGTGGGGCAATATAAAGACTACAGGTATATATACACCACAAGAATTATCCCCAGGTATAACAAGACCCCAAGATGCAACAAGGAGAAGCATCATCACATGTTTAAGATGCCACAAGGACAAGCATTAGCATGCATTTAAGATGCCATTTTCCTTAGTCCTTAATTTTTCACCTTAAAAATTCTGTGGAAAACTTAGAAAGGACTCATGGCTGGCCTGACTCATGAGTGTTTCAGAGAATGAATCACAGTCATGGATCATAGACACCAGCTATGCTAAAATGCTTGAGCAGATGGCATTTTTGATGGATTTGTTTGTATTTCTGTGAGTGAAAGTAAGCAGTGTGATTTATTTGATTTGGGAGATCTGCTGTTTGCTATTCCCACAGATTCTGACTGACACAGCTAATTTGTGAAACTAACAGTGAATTAGATGACATTGTCTTCAAATTTAGTAAATTTAGAAATTCATTATTCTTCCTTTTTTCAAAAAGCCAATACACCCAGTCTAGAAGTAGAAAAAAAAAATCACATCACAGGGCTCAGGCAACCTCAGTAATGAATTGTCAAAGCAGGGCAAAAGACTCAACAAAAATATTTAGCAAATAATTGCAAACAACTACAAAGTGAATTAAAAAGTAAGAGTTGATAATGCAGGATTTTTTTTAAATAATAACTCTACTGCTAAAAGAAGGGATTGCAATAAGTTGTTAAGACAACTCAGTTTAAGAGCAAGTCCTGCTTCACTTCATGGATTTGTGTAGTTTCAAGAAGCACTCGATGGAGGGGACATTGATGTACAATAAATGTAGCATGCAATCACTCTGATTGTTTGTGATCATGACATTTTACAAACACTGCTTCTCTGTCATTTTCTAAAGTATTGTTTTAGAGGGTTGTGACAGAGGTAAAAGAAATAAAAAGAAAGGAAAAAAAGAACAAAACAAGGAGAAATGTCACCCCATCTCCCTAGACAAGCCTGATTGAAAAACTGAAGAGAAACTGACTTGGATGAGATAGATTCATAGGACTGACACCATACCAACAAAATCAGAATTAGATTTTGAGATTATTGAAGTAATAAAGCCACAGTTTCTTTTCACAGGAATTTACAGCATGCTATCTGTACACCATATTGAGTGTGGCAGTACTGGCTTGTGGTGAGAGCAAGAGCTAGTTGGATGTTTTTTTATTTGACTCTGTTACTGACACACTGTGTGACCTTGAGGTTCAGACCCCACCTGTGAAATGGGGATAATAATCTTTACTTACTTTGCAGCTGAGTAGGTGAAATCTCTGAGTGCTCTCTTTAGATGCCTGCAGCCAATAATTAATGCACTTTACCCTTCATTGTTTTCTTATTTTGTAATGGAAATTAAATAAGCTTCAAATTTTTTTGAAAAAGTTTCCCTGCCCTGATCACAACCCACACCCAGCCCATTGCATTTGCAGATGGGAGAACAGAAGTGAACCCAATTCAGTCACCCCTTCATCCACAGAAGCAAAGCTAGACCGTAGATTCAGCCCCAATGCTTGCTGGCAGGTGCTCAGGAAACATATGAACATTTGCAATATTCCAGACATATCCAACAGTGTCTTCCAGACTTTCCATTCAGATAAAACTCTTATCCAAACATTATTTTTCTTTCCACTTGACTAGTCCATGTTCTTTATCCCTTCCTCTTGGCCACTGCCCATTAGGATGACCTGATGTCTGATGAGAGTCTCCCCTTCCCTTTTCACTTATATTATGCCCAACAGCAACTTTTTCGACTTTAAGGCTTCTTTGACTCATCTCCCTCTGTCAAGGGGACAAGTTGCCCTAGTGCAACACTATCCCTTGGTTTCCTGCAGCCTCTCAGCCTTAGCCACTATCAGCTTCTCCTCAAAAAACATCACACTTCTCCCTCACTCTTGATACTGTGCAGGTAAGATACCCAAGGGAAAAGACAAAAATTTTCCATCAAATCTTCATTCAAAAGGAATTCTACTCTCACACCTTTAGACCTGGACCACTACACAGGCAGGCAGCAAGTGTGAACTGTGCCCTTCTCAGCTGAAATTTTCCATTTTTTCCCTCCTCTCCTACAAATAAAACAGCCCAAACTTCATATCCACAACTATCAAGGCTGAGTTGGGTTTTCCCTTCAACCACTTCATTTGTTTGTAACTTTTAACTTTGATCAACTTGTTTATATTTGCAATACTCGTGATACTGAATGCTCTAAAAGCCATCACAGTCAGAACACACACCACCCAAACCTTGCCTCCTCAGACTAAAACATGAAGATTTTAATTTTTCATGGCCCTGAAGAAACTAAAAGAACAATCATACAAGAACAGCATAGTGCAAATTTCATTAGGGTCACACCACAAAGCAAACAGAATTTCTGCTAGAGCTCAGAAATTACTCTGGCTTGGAATATATGGATATAAACTGATCAATCATAATTTTTGTCTGGAAATTATAAGGTTACTAAATAGTGAAATGATGAAGTTCAGGAATACCCCTGCAGTAAGTGAGGTCTATTAGGGAAGTCAGGAACTGTAAACCTGGGTGATTTCACCTGAGCCTAGATCAATTATAAAGAGAATATCGTGAGCCCAGGTGAGAAAATGAGTGACCCAGCAGATCTCTGCCAAGCCTTTGTGCCTACTTTCATTATTATTTCTGCTCCAGCAGTATAAAGTGTTTTTAATAACTAGTAATGAGTGGGCCAACCAGCAGCTCAAAGCAGGAGGACATTCTTTGTGACACATTGATGGTCCTACCAAAAACACCCTTTTTATCTAAAGTAGGTACCACACCATCCCACAAATATTCCAGAAGTGCTAAATATCATGATTTACATAGAAGATATAAATATACATACAAGACATAAACACACAGACACTATAGGAAGTTGTTTCAGATACCAGCCCTGCAAACCTCCTGAACTCAAGAGTCAAACACTTTATTTCATATATGTGATCAGGACAGCGACAGTTCTAAAGCCAGCACATATCTACAGGGATATATCTACAGATATCTAAGGAATTACTTTTTCAGTGTCCTAGAGAAATAACAGTAGCTCACCTAATTTATGTGAATGTAGTGAAATTAAATGAGTTACTCCTCTGATGATCTAAAGGAAGCCCCTCTATTTTTGTACCCAAGGCCCCAGTGTAGGTGCAGTTATACTGATAAAGAACTACATATCCCTTGGGGTGCTCTCTAAGATATGCTGGTAAAAGCTACATAAATAGAGCTGAAAGTTTCTTGTTGTGTAGGCTACACTGAATAGAGAGTGACAGAGACTCTGTCTGTGAAAAACTGGGTAAGGTGGATCCCACTGCAGTAATGGAGGGTCAAATGTACAGACAGACTCTCAGTGGCTCATTCTTAAGGTTATAACTTAGAACAAAAGACATTTTAAAAACCTTTAAAAACTGCCAGTTCCTACTGGTAGGAGATTCTTCTCGTGTAACCAAAACATAGACCATACCACAAAGAGATTTTTAAAAACCCCAAACAAGTCTTCTCGGCTGAGCCTTCAATACACTTTTATTGACAGGGGGGTTTTATTACCATCTGCCACTGTACTGTAGAAATGAGTTAACATAGGGTTTAAATTCCTAGAGTTCTTTGTTTAATTAGCAGGAACTGAATTTTGTAAAAACTATTTCTAGAGCTCGTTTGTGGGAAATCTATTTTATTGGACTTTGAATATAGTTATTTAAATAATATACTCAGGCAGCAACTGACAGTAGCTCATACTGACCTTGAATTCACTACACAAGAATAAATGCAATGTGAAACCTTATTCTTTTGCATGTTATCTTGATAATTTCATACAGTGAAAGAGGGCCAAGCAGGCAGTTTTAAGAGAATATAAAGCTAAGCTAAAACTCCTTCAGCTCTTTGGCCAAACCTCAAAAGCGGGCAGCTCTGAGAATATGAGACAGGGATAGTTCTGTACTTTGGAATGACCATCACTACCACTGATGTGGACTCTGTGCAAAAACCAAAGCTGGTTCAAATTTCTTCTATGTCACTGCCAGTGACTTGGATAGGCTCCAAGTGGCTTTTATTGGGTTAGAATTCTGATCTGAAAGTGCTTTTCTACCTACAGAAATACTTGCAATAATGGCCAGTTGCCACTTCAGTATACACTCATCTTGAAATTATACTTGTAAAAAAAACCAGTATTCAATATTCACTGTCATCACACAGGAAAACAGATACTCCATGTGACTTACCTGGCTTGTTAGACAACGTCCACAGCAAGCACTGAATAAATATGTAGCTGAAGCCCAGAGCCAGTGGATGATCTAAGTGCTTGTGCTTTGCCTGCATGAAGGCATTTGCTAATAGTTCATTAAACAGAAACATTTGAAATTCAGACTTTTCCAGATCACATCAGCACCACAAACACAAGGCACCTAAGCACTGTTGAGGATGTGGGTCTGAAGAATTTTCCCAAGGTCATCCACAATGTTTGTAGCAGTATAAGGAATTAAACCCACACTGTCCACGTTGAAGACAAACACCATAACAACCAAACTGTCCTTCCTCTGTAAAATGAATGTACAACAGGAGTTGCTAATACCAGATAACACAGGGTGTCACCCTTGGATATGTGAGGGCATTTACACCTGAGGAAAAAAGAAATCAACAGTTCTTCTGTTTTGACCTTTGTTTTGATCTTGAAGCTTCAATCCAACATCTCAGTCTCCAAAACAAAACCAGTAAATTGACATGTCATACAGCTTACAAAATGAGCAGTGTTATCAAAGGCAGGCTTTGTAACTAGGCTTCCTTTGGTACATAAGCACAATTCATATTGTCCCCACCTATTACCAGAGTTTGAACATGTAAAATATGAACCATTCCACAATCTGCATACTCATTTATATTACCTTTATGTGAAACTTAGGAAATAAAAAATGTTCTGTTTCCCCTTCAAGTGTAGAACTTGTGTTACACAAGCCTGCTAAGTCATCTAGGTGAGACTGGGCCTTACCACGTGCTTTGCAAAGGAAGAGTAGACATTTACCCTTGGATAACGTTTTCTGAGATTTACGACACTTCTTAGTCCCAAATTTTATATGAGTTTAAGCTGGTTTGGGACTGGTATACATATAAAGTTTTCTAGTTGATACGGGAGAGACTGTTATTCCTAATAAAACATTACCATAATATAGAAGCATTTTGCAGGGTTTCAATCCAAACTAAGGTATAAAGTAGGGGCAGCAGTTGAGTTTTTCTCCAAGTCTCCCAAATCAAAGTCCAAAGTAAAACCTGAGAATAATCACAGGCATAAGATTTTTTTTTTTTTTTTTGGCATAAAATTCTTGCAGTGAAAATCAATTAAGATTTAGAACTAAAATGGCCTTGGAAGGAACTTCATTGAAATGCTTACAGCCTCTGCTGTGCAACTCCAGCTGAAATAAAACAAAGAAATCCTTATTCCTACCTTGCATTTGTCTTTCTTCTCTAGCTTCTACTTTATGGTCTTCCAAATTGCTTCTTTATCCTCAATCTGCTTGCCTGCACCGTTGCTTTCCCCACCTCTTGCTCTTTCACTGCTGCTCCTCATCCCACCACTCCCTCCGGTTAAGTGTTCCATCTTCATCTCAGATCCAACTGCCCTTACTTGTGAGAATTCTATCCAGTTTGGTGTTTCTCCCCTCTTCTTTTTAACCTTTGCTTACTCCTCAGCTTCTCTACTTCCATTTTCCTTGGGTCAGTTTAACTCCTGGCTCCACTTCTCTGCCTTTTCTTGCTCTAGGAAACTTTCCTAAAGTCTAATCCCACTCTCTGTCTGCAGTGTTATAGCATTTCTTTTTATTTTAGCCTTCACAGACACAGCCATGGGAGAACTCTATCTTTGCAGAAGCCTAGCAAATATAGGACTGTTACTGTGAATGGAGCTTCAGCTTTCTCTGCTTCAGGTTAAAAAGCTCCATTAATTCACTCTTTCCTTAAAGAACATGTATTCTCACATTATTCTTCTTCTTTGAAATATCAGTTCATTTCTTGAAATAAAATACTGCACACTGAGTAACATTCTACCATCAAGACCTTATTGGTACTAGGTAGAGAAAAACGTATGATTCCCTTCTTCATCAAGTACTTTCTTCTTCCCTTCAAGATCTTCCTTTGCCTGTGCTTTCACAAAGTCTTTCTGTCCCATAAATCACTTTAAACCCACTTATGCCAGAGATCAGAACTTCTTGTCTCTTCACGTAATTCTAGTTGTAAGCTACATATTTTCCCTAGAAATGCAAGGGCGGTTCCAGTCTCAAAAGAAGAGAACACTGAATATTATTGTTTACTGTTCCACACCAGTAATCTGCTGTCTTTTTGGTATTCTGATAAATATCGACCTAAGAATTTAAAGCAAAATGAACCAGTAATACTGGCGGATATAACAACACGTGCAAAAAGTGACACTGACTTCTGTTATATGAAAATATTTTTTTAAACTTTTCACTCTGTTTATGGAAGTGAGAAACAGGATCAGCATAATCTGATTTTAAGACATATGGATTTAAGCAACACTTTCAGGGGAAAAAAAAAATCAAATAAATAGAGAACAGTTTTTGGCATTACCTTCAAAATCTGTGCTAAAGCTATTTTTGCTAACAGAGTATTTCCATAGCATACAATATCCATGTGCTTCCATAGCTGGTGAAAATCCTTTCTTACTTTTACTGAAAATAAAAATGCCATGAGCAGTTATTTGCAGTTAATCCTTGAAAAAACAAAAAAACAGCACTAAATTAAATTTTGCTCTTTAAATGATATTGACAATTCTGGAAGTGAGATCAATTTTTAAAGTTGGCACCAAAAAGGATCCCACTTGTTTCCCCGATTTATCAACAAGAGCTTTACATAGTCTTGCTTATTACAGTAAAAACAGCAATTTAATTTGATCCCCAAATTCCTCAACTTCAAGAGGCTCTTTGTAGCACACAGGTAAGAATTTGCTCAGAATTGTGGTCTGACCATCACTTTTTGCAATGAGCAGTGTGAATGTGCTGGGAAGCCCCCCTGAACCATTTCAAGCAGCCTTTCAAGAAGCTATCCAGAAAGGAAGATTAAACATTAGCTGATTACCGACAAGTAATTAACAATGTCAACGAAACACAGAAACTGAATTAATAATAATTATATCATCAACACGCTGATCATCTTGTAGAGAATCCCAGGGAAGAGGAGAGGTTAATTACTCATTGCTAGCAGAACAGCAGGAAGTCGACCAAAACCATGCCTCTGCATGGTGTTAACTGCCAGGCAGATAATTAATTAACATCATAATTGTAATGCAGGCAGCATGAAAATATTGAAATATTACTTCATTTCCATTCTATTTCCTATCAAGCAGATTTTGCAACTTAGAGGCTGGAACTACAAAGTTTGGTTGTGACCAGACTCCTGGGTGAGGTGGCTTTGACTTTATTTTCCATCAAACACCTGCAGTGAATGAGAGACTGAGAGGTTTGTCAGAGGACAAAGAGCCAGCAAAGAGTCAGTTCAGGCACAGGATTTTCCTGTCTTGATCCAAAACATTCAAGGATCATTCAGGAAGAGTTAGACTTGTGACTATAGTCAGTTAGACTGCCAAAAATTTCTTCCAAAATAAAATAAATTGACAAAATATTTGGAAAGTATATTAAACCACATAGAGTCATGGAAGTATAGAATCGCTAACGTTGGAAATAACCTCCAAGATCATCGAGTCCAGCCATTAACCCAACCAAGGTCACCACTAAACCATGTCCCCAAGTTCCACACCTACAAATCTTTTAAATACCTTCAGGGACAGTGATTCCTCCACTGCCCTGGGCTGTAGTGGGGGGGCACCTGTAGGGGAAGCACCTGTCAGGGACTGCCAATCCAGGACATCAGGAGAAGATGATTTTTACCAATGGATGAAACTGTCTGCTGCTAACTAGAGACTGCCACAACCACCAGCTACCCATTGCCATGGAGCTGTTGTTTTTTAAATGTTTTTATACTGTTCAGGTGTAACAGTTAAGATAGAGATGTATTAGATATATATGTTTTACCATTATATTACTTTTGTATGTTCAATTGTTCTGATTGGTTCTNGGCAAGACCTGAGGAGGAAGTTGCATGGACATTATCTGTCATATGGGCCATGCTGAATGTTGTCACCTCCAGCTCTTCTTAAGGTCATTCTGCAGATCTTTTTGTTTGATGCTTTCTATGAGAGTTGCTCTTCTTCTACCAATTTGTGTGGCTTAAACAGCAATGCCTCCAGTCCCTACAGGATGGCACACCACATAAATGGAAGCATTCTGTACAGTTCTGGGCAAACTGATCCAGGACAGGTGAATTCAAGCATCTTTCCTGTCAGGCTGATCAAATGAAAGACAAAAAAAAAAAAA